>SEMN01001134.1:0-98598 GCA_005408345.1 Macquaria australasica
CGTTGCAGCTCTAAACATTTCCAAATGAGCTGCTGTGTTTTCTAAGTTCCAGTATCTCTTGGAATTACATATTGGACCATTCTGCATCTCTCAATTTATGTCCAGTGCTGACATTCAGCGCCAGTCCAGGAAAGACGTGTGTCGTTGAGGGTGAAAGTAAAAGTGTGGAGATCAGAGTGGTGGATGGACGTGTAGCATGTCTGACTTTCATGCAGGAGACTGGACTTTAGGAAAACCACAATCTTTCCCTAACCCACAATTGCTATGAGCAGATATTGTATGAATAATCATAAAATATGGCACTGAATGTGAATAATGTAATCCAGGGTTTTGCAGAATTACCCAGTATTGACACTCTTGTCTGGTGATAGGGTTGTTTAGTCCCACAAGTAGTGGAGCATACAGGCCTGAGTATGCTTAATACAAAGTGCTTGTTGGAACATCTGACAGCATATTCAATTCAGTTTTATTTATATAGGGCCATACCATAACAAAGTTATCTCAGGGTACTTTTTCAAATAGAGCAGGTCTAGACCGACTCTTTATATTTACAGAGACCCAACAATTCCCACCATAGGCATGCACTAGGCGACAGTGGCAAGGAAAAACTCTTTTAACAGGTACCTCTTTGGGTCTGACACTTTCTGAAACCAACAATTGGATAATCACTCACTTCACACAGTGATTGGTCAGGTGTGAAAAGTAGGCAGGGTTTTAACTTCTGCAAGACCCCCCCCCCCCCCAACAACTACATCCTGTTCCAACATATTCAAAAATTGCTGTGCATGGCAGCTACAGTATGGTTAAGAGAGGCACAGATCGTGGTTATGGTTAGTAAAAGGAGGAACATACGTATGTATGGGTCAGGGTTAGACTTGCAACCTGTAATTCCAAGTCTGTAATGGAACTTGAACTTAGGTCTCCTGTATGACAGTCAAACATGCTCCATGCCCATCCACCACCTGGACCTCCACACCCTTACTATCCATTTTGCTACATAAAAGGACACACTACTTCCTGCATTGGCTTTGAACGTAAATTGTGAGGTGTGGAATTGTCCAATATGGACATACTGCAATTCCTGGTGATCCTGGGCTGATACAATTGAGTGCAACACCATGAATGCCTTCGAGGAGAGACTGTCCTAAAGCGTGCCCCTTTATCCCCATTTGCATGATTTGTCATGTCTCAACCTATCAAGGAAAGCCATCGAGGCAGCAGGGAGAGGACCCAAATGCAGACAGGCGGCAGGCTGAGTGGTGCTAACCGAGGATTTATTGAACACGAAAAACAACTTAAAAAGCTCAGGTACTGACACGCGGGAAAACACCAGGAACACGACACGAGGAGACAACCAACAACATCAGGAATATCAATGACGTGACAGAATACATACGGGAAGAGACAACAAGGGAAACAGACACAGGTGAGTGACAAGCCGCTCGGGAGGCCGGGAAGGAGGCCGGCGACGACACTGGAGGCGGCAGCTGGACGGGCACCGGAACACAGGAGGCTGCGGCGGCAGCGGCAGCTGGACGGGCACCGGAACACAGGAGGCTGCGGCGGCAGCTCGAGCAGGAACTGGTGTAGGCTGGACCACCGACTGGGGAACAGGAGCCGACGTCGGCCGGTGCGCCAGCCGGGTCCGGGGAGCAGGAGTCGGCCGGACCGCCGACTCGGGAACTGGATCCGGCGTTGGCTGGGCCGCCAACTCGGGCACAGGAACAGAAGCTGGCCGGGCCGCCGACTGGAGACAAGGAACAGGAGTCGGCCGGACCGCCAACCGTGGATCTGGAGCCGGAGTTGAACGGACCACTAACTTGGGAACTGGTGGAGGTGTTGGCTGGACCACCGACTTGGGAACAGGAGCTTAAGTCGGCTGGTTAGCCAACCGGATCCAGGGAGCAGGAGTTGGCCGGGCCGCCGACAGGGAACCAGAAGCAGAAGTCAGCCGGACCGCCAACGGGGGAACAGGAACAGAAGCTGGCCGGACCGCCAACCGGGGATCAGGAGCAGAAACAGGGCGGTTTGTTGTGCTGGGTAGCGGAGACTCTGGGGCGCTGGGCAGCTGCCAGTGGCGTCAGGAACCCCAACGACCACTTCTCCTGTGGCCACCGCGGGTCCCCAAGAATATGGCCAGCCGCGTGCCCGCGAAGGGTGAAGGAGACTTGAGGCTAGGCTAGCAGGCCGTGGGCTAGCAGGCCGGCTGCTAGCAGGCCGATGCAAAGCTGACTGGGGGCTGGCCGGCTGGCTCCCAGTCCAGTCCCCTGAATACCCCAGGAACCTGAAGAAAGTGTACATAGGGGTACCTGGCTCCGGAGGCACACACTTGCAGGGAAAACAGTCCACTGGGTCCAAGTCGGGTCGCGTCATTCTATCAAGGAAAGCCATTGAGGCAGCAGGGAGAGGACCCAAATGCAGACAGGCGGCAGGCTGAGTGGTGCTAACCGAGGATTTACTGAACATGAAAAACAACTTAAAAAGCTCAGGTACTGACACGCAGGGAAACACCAGGAACACGACACAAGGAGACAACCAGGAACATCAATGACACGACAGAGAACAAAGGGAGAGGACTGGTATATATAGGGGAAGAGACAACGAGGGAAACAGACACAGGTGAAAACAATCAAAATTGGAAGGAACACAAAGACAGGCAATAAAGGGCACACAAGGAAACAAGAACAGTAATTTCAAAATAAAACAGGAAACAACAAGACCAAAAAACAGTCCACACAAGAGTCCTTGGGATCATGACACAACCCTCTTTTGGTGGTGAACAACTCGGTAAGTAAACCTAGTGTTTCCCAGTCTAGCCATGAGCACGTTCACATAAAAGGAGCGGTGTTTGCAGCATATGATCAATCGCAAACATGACAAGTGTACTGGCAGCAGAGCGGCATATTTTACAAATGAAGAGCAAACTATATTATTAGAGAAATATGAAAAGTTAAATACATTATCCAAGCTAAAAGCAACACAGCTGCAGCCAACAGGAAAATAAATGAAATGAAAAAGACAGGAGGGGCCAAGCTCCACGGGATCTTCTACAAATGGTGATCCCATTTTCCAAGAGAATTGATTGGTCAGTAGGCATCGTAACCCTGAAAACCCAGAGTTAAACCTGAAGTTACCTTGCTAACCCCAAATCCTGCTTTGTAGTACAGGTGTCAGGTTTCTGAGGATCCATGTAAACATCATATCCTGAATATGATCAAAACCAGGATAAAACTCAAAACCAGCATACTAGTATGCATGTAAACGCCCTTTGAGTGTGGCCGTTTGGAACAGCTATAAACACTTCTACCTTCATGCATCACACAACTTACTTGATGCATACTAAGACCTTTATAATGCTGATCAGTGTTGTTAAGTTGTTTTGTCCATCGAACATTTTGGTCCAGGGGAAGACAGGTTAACAATTTAATTTCAATAAGTTGTGGTATGGATATTCATAGCCCTCAGTTCACTTTTAAATTGGACATTTGTTCTTCTGTCTACTTATGTGTCTGCCTATCATATTCCATCTGATAACTCATTTATTTCCTGCTTAAACATTTACAGTTTCCATTGAACTGCACACATGTCTTTAAATGAAAGAGATCCCAAAATTTAACCTGTATATCAAAGCAGGAAACTAATTATGAGCTATTATGGAATGGAATATAATAGGCAAACATATAAGTAAAAATCATGCTTTCAATTTGTATATTTTAAAAATATTTTTGCAGTTCCATTCTAAAATGTAATAATTGTTCATCATTTAAAGACAGAATAAGAAAGCAAATTTAATTTTTTTTAAATTTTCTTTTTACTTTCAGTTTTTAATGCATTCATTTAATTGATTATAACTTAACACTGTAATAATCTAGGATTATTCTGGTGGAATGAAGATTCCATACTGAAGAGCCTATAAATACTGAGAAAGTTAAGTAGGAACTAACTGTTGTTAAAAATGATTCAACCAAATTACAAATGAACCGTTACTATGGTAAACAACATGGTGAAGTACTGTATTATAACTATCAACTCACTAGTTTACAATAGCTGTAAAATATTTGATGATATTGGCATATATATCCTAAGGGGTTTACCCTGACATAATGAAAATGGATAAATAAATTATTTGTAATAATCCATTAATACATTTAGAATATCCGAGTATTCGCATTAGGATATGTATCTCCTATTCAGACAGTGAATTGTAATATGTACCTTTTTTTTTTTTTTATCTCCAAGAGTGTTACTAACATTTCAGTTTCTGTGTCTGTTAACAGTGAGTTTTGAGAATATTATCACTGGCCCTGATTCCATATAGTTCTACCCTGTATACCATCTAAGCTGTAAAGCATCCCTTGACTCATTGAGTGAGCCTTCTTCTGAAACATAGAGCATCTCTGGCAGCAGCAGCGCGCAGTCTCCACCACGTGGTTACAGAGCGGAGAGGAGCGGAGCAGAAACACTGCCGCAATTATTGCTAAGTGATTGAAAAGGATGCGGAGTCTCTGTGACTATCTGCTATTAATTTAATGTCCTCGCGGCAGAGCAGAGGCGAGGCTGCGCCATCACATTTCCAGTTGTGCATGCAGAAAAAATGTGTAGCCATGAACTGTTACACAAGTTTGCAGGCAGGACTGACTTCAGTTTCAGCAGAGTAGAAAAGCAAGAGACAACAATGTGTACAAAGAACAGATTCAAACAAAAAAATAAAGTATCAACAGAACAGGAGGTGATAAAACAGTGAGACTAAAACCAGTAGTGACATGTCAGAACACTATCATCAGGAAAGCACTCTGGACCAGACATCTCTGGAATAGTTCACTGATTTAATCCAGTGCACCAGAAACTCATTATTTACAGTCTTTTGGTTGTTTTTACGGGCAGAAGATAAAAATAAATGCACACCAAAGTTCTCCGAGCCCAAGGTGACATCTTTAAATTGCTTATCTGGTGGGATCAACAGTCCAAAACCTGAAGATATTCACAAAAAAGTTAAAAGCAGCAAAGTCTTACATTGGAGAAGCCGGACCAACACGTGTTTGGCAGTTCTCCTTGATAAATGACTTCAGCAATCACTTAATCACTTATCAGAAAAACTTATCAATTAATTGACTAATTGTTTCAGCAGTACAATTCAGCAGCATGACACGTGAAGATTTAATAGATTAAAAAAAAACAGAAATCTGTGCAAATAACCTTGTTTGTTGTACAGCAATAACCCAAAGGCTGAGTGAATAATTTCTGTTCAATTCAATTCAGTTTTATTTATATAGCGCCATATCATAACAAAGTTATCTCATGGCACTTTTTCATATAGAGCAGGTCTAGACCGACTCTTTATATTTACAGAGACCCAACAGTTCCCACCATGAGCAAGCACTAGGCGACAGTGGCAAGGAAAAACTCCCTTTTAACAGGTAGAAACCTCGAGCAGAACCAGGCTCTGGGTGGGCAGTCATCTGCCTCGACCGGATGGGTTGAAGGTGGAGGGGCGGAGCGGAGCGGGAGAGAGAGAGCAGGAGGAAAGAGAACATACAGCAGCACAATACAGTTCCACATAGGGATGTAAAGCAATAGTTGTGGTAACGGTATTGATGTTAATATTAACAGAAATAATACTAATAGCAATATTATAATAGTAATACTAATAATAAGAGCAATAACAGTAATAGCAGCAGCGGGTGCAGAGCAGGAGCACGGGGGCAGCAGGTGGCTGCAACCATAGATCCAGACTCTACAGCTCCGGAGGCAGAAATACCTGCAGAAAGCAACAGGAGAGAGAGAGAGAAAGAGGAGAGAAAGCACACAACTACGGGAAGAAGTTGAGTTAGTAACAAGCATTGGTGGGATATGAGTGCGTACAGATGGAGAGGAAGAGGAGGAGAGGGGAGCTCAGTGCATCATAGGAAGTCTCCCGGCAGTCTAGGCCTATATCAGCATAACTAAGGGGGGACTCAGGGGTCACCTGAGTCAGCCCTACTATAAGCTTTATCAAAGAGGAAAGTCTTAAGCCTACTCTTAAATGTGAGGAGGTTGTCTGCCTCCCGTACACAAACTGGGATCTGGTTCCACAGGAGAGGAGCTTGATAGCTGAAGGTTGATGGTTAATGGTTGCCTCAGTGGTTGGCTGGAAACACAGTTTGAGCAGCTGGATTAAAGGTTTGATTTCCACTGTGCACGCTCAGATGACTGCAGTCACTGTACTGTACATGGCTTAAGATAAATGCATCCATAATAGCAGCTATTATGTTAAAAGGTTGATAAGTGACTGCTTTAGAAAGCACCAGCCTACTCTTCTGCAATACATTTACATTAGTAATGCAGGCATTAACATGCTTTTATCCCAAGTAATTTACAATAAATGCAACTGTTTGTTAGAATATTTGTTGAAGTCCAGAGGTCTTCAGAAGATAAAAAAAAAAAAAAAACACTCATCATGCATCATACATTTTCTTATCAATTTTTTTATTTCTCAGATAGAAACTTGCTCCTTATTGTATAAAATACAGTCCGGCACAAGGCTGGATTATTAACTGACTACTGTCCTAGGACCCAGGACCCCTATGGGCCCCAAAAAGCCCCAAGTTCAGTGTGTCAGTTGATTTTGGTAATTTAATCAGCTGTAAATCTGTCAGGGAATCTGCACAATAAAGTGCAATATCAACAAAGGCTGGTCGTTCAATATTACATGTGGACCTGTCTAGTTTCTGAGACCATAAGCGTAGATTCATTTATAGACACAAGGGACTTGTCCCTATCAATGTCAAGGTGCGGCAGAAAAGTCCCCACCAATACTTTACATAATTGTCTCCACTCAGTGTTACCAGTGAGGTTGATGCAGAGTTGCCAGGTCTGTGTGTTTTCTGCAGAAAGTGGACTATTATGATGAAGAGTCAAAGAGCAAGATCTGACCTGAGTATCTGGCAACCCACTGTACTGCGCACTGTCAGCTACTTGCAGCTCTGGCAACAGTAGAGTTGAGTTTGTATTGTATTTGTATGGATCATTATATTATGGACATTACATATAGGCTAAATTTGCCACAAATTTGTCTAACCAACAAGTCCTCCTATAGGCATACCAGACCTTCGTTGTCATGGTAACAATGATAAACACGTTGTTGACGGTCGCAGTTTGATTAGGTTTAGGCACCAAAACTACTTGGGAAAAGATCATGATTTGGGTTAAAATAAGTATGTTAGTTACGTAACTTAAGTTACGTATGTAAGTTAAAATAAGTCAACGTTGACTTTTGGTTTCACATGGGACACGAACAGCTGTCTCCTGTGTTGTTTGACCCATCCATCCACCCCGACTTTGTCGCTCTTTATAGGTCACTGCCTAACAATAAATGTAAATATGGGTCATAATAAGCTGCTTGGACAGACGACCCATATGGTCGTATTTATGCGGAGGATGGTCTCTGTCTAACTGGTTAGTTGATTTATGAACTCCATGCATCATTTTATCAGTAAACTCCTGGTAGCAGCAGCACAGACACACAGCCAGGTGAGCTCTGATGTTTTAGTAAAATATCTGGCTGTAAGTTGAAGTTTCTGAGATGGTTTAAAGATTGCTCTGGCTCTGTAGCACCATTTTATGACCTGCAGAAAAACATGTAGTCGAACCAACCAACTGAAAGACAGACAATCACAATTCAATTCAGTTCAGTTTTATTTATATAGCGCCATATCATAACAAAGTTATCTCATGGCACTTTTCATGCAGAGCAGGTCTAGACCGACTCTTTATATTTACTCTATAGACAGAGTTCCAGAATGTCAGATGAGGTTTTTCAAGATGTTTTTGCAGCAAACAGTTGGTTCAAACAGAGTAACAGATTACCTACAGGTCATTATCTATTTATGTTCTTCTAACATTTATTGTCAAACCTAGCTTATGTACATATTTAAATATACATGTTTGCCCCATATTTATATAAAATAAAATGTAAAATATCATTTAAATATCAATATCACATTTGGGTCAATAGGAGCCCAACAACAAATGTTTGAGTGGGGGCCCCCTGAAAGATTAATCAAGCCATGGTTTGTAGTATCCTATCATATAGGTTATTTAAAAATGACATGACGTTAAGGTGAGATTCCTATTTGCTCACGTACGTACTGCATGTTTAGTGTTTTGCTGGATATTCATACTTTGAGTACTTGGCATGAGCTGATGGTCTGATGATTTTTGGGGCTTTCTAATGGCCTTTTTTCGTTTGAATTTTATTTTTATTTTGTCTTTTGGTCAGCACCGCAACGGAAAAAAACTTATGAAAACACATTTCTAAAGACTGATCTGAAATGGGAAAAGTCTCCTCTACAACTTGTTGTAAAATGGACTCATTCACAGTTTTTCGTGGTTTATTAAACTGGGTTTGTTTGTGCATAAAAATGATAAAGTGACACATTTGGAAGTGTTACAGAAATGTTGCAGATCTGACCCAATAAGATTGGTTTTATGTATGCAAGTTAAGTTACGTAACTAACATACTTATTTTAACCCAAACCATTATCTTTTGACCTAAACCTAACCAAGTAGTTTTGGTACCTAAACCTAACCAAACTGCGACCGCTTCACAATGTTAACCACGTGTTGTTGCCATGACGACAAAGGTCTGGTACGCCTATATATGTCGTTTTGGGAGTCACTGGAAAACGATCTATTCTGTCATGTAGGTTGGAGGACTTCTTGGTAACGAGATGCATGTCTGAAAGGGGCTGAAGACTATGAATTACTTGAGCGAGCAGACATGTTGCATATCTACATTTCATCACATTATTTCAGCCACTAAATTGTTCACCTTATCAACAAAATGTTGCAGTTTTTGCAGGAAAGGAACTGTGATTTCTTTTACCCTGTCTTGCACTTTTTAAGTGTTTGTATTCAACTCTTCACTGGTGGGTTACTATTTTAACAGAATGGCTTGAATTCATATTGAGCTAATTGTCACACATCATGACCTCATGCTTAAACAGCTGTGGCTTATGAAAATGACAGATGTCAGATGATGTCAGAGTTAGATATACAATGTATTTGTCCTTCTGTTCAACTGGAATCCTGCAGGACCTGTGGGACTCTCCATCAGATGTCAGACTCTATATTATACGTCATTTTACCCCATTTCTTACTGACATGTAGAGTTAAGCGCCCAGAGTCACAACTCAGCAACACGATGTCCAAGAACACAATGTCATTTTGTAGCGTGTGTATGTGTGTGTGTGTGTGTGTGTGTGTGTGTGTGTGTGTGTGTGAAAGTAAAAGAATATGTTGTTTTTAAAGTGTGGAAAAAAAAGTTTGGAAAAGGCAGACAAAGCTTCTCCTTCTCGTGTGGGTGTATGTGTGTGTGTGAGAGAGAGAGATGGGGGGTGTGACTGTAGGGCTCTCTCACCTCTCTGAATCATCTAGAAACAGTCTCATTATGAGCTGCTGCTGTTGTTCTCAGCCTGATTGGCTGCGATTACTACCGACTGAGGAAGTACTGTACGTTTGTGCGTGCGTGTCTTTTGAAGGTGGTTTCCATGGTGAGAAAATATGCCTCACTGCTCATCTCACACCACTTGTCCTTTTTTGCTTTCTAATTGTTTCTCTTTCTTTTATTCCTTAAATGTTCACTTTTCCTTTCCAGTATTTTATATTAATTCATACAATAGGTACAGTGTGTAGTGAAAATGTGGATTCATCCGCCTCTGAAAATAGTCCAAATAAAACATTTCTCACAGGAAAGCATTGTGTTTTTTGTTCACAGGAAAGTCAGAAGTGGGGTCATACTATTATCAAGGTGTTGTACATGACTTTCTTTCATTAATTAGGCTATGAGTGCACAGTTCAGTGCCAAACAGTGGAAATACAGGTTGTTTAAGAAAACCTACCACTTTTCTGAAGGCATTTCCACAGTCCTCAAAGAACTATATGGATTAAAAAATATCTTCTGTTTGTTTCTGCACAATGAAAAAAAGATTTTTTAGTTTTTTTTTTAATCCAGAAAGCCAGAAATATTTTTTTGTACAACACAGGAAAAATATAATTATTACATTATTTTGTTTTGGCAATACAATAATAGTAAGTAACATCAATATAGGCAAATATAAATTCTCTTTTTTCTCTCTTTTTAGTTTAGTTCACATTGTACAAATTATACAAAAGCATCTGCTATTGTTATTGTGTTTTAAGCAGATTTTTTCATGGTTAGAAGAGTTTTTGAGGATTATTGAAAATATCTTCCAAACAGCAGTAAGGTTTTTCAAAGATCGCCGGGTAGATTTTTTTCAGAAAATCTAATAGTTCTGTGACATGACTGTATGAGAGTCACAAACTGAGGCTACTCTAACCTTTCCCTTCTCCTGCATTTTTACCAAACGTTAGCACTGGACAGAAATGTTGTGCTGCAGAATTGTCTAACATGAAAGCAATTCTTTGGAGTCTGGGCTGTATTCTAAATGCGGGAAAAATACATTTCCTATTCCCATTGTTGTGTATACATTTTCTATCTTGGACAGTTCCATGACACTTGCCTGCAACAGACAAGTTTTTAATTACTGGACTTACTGAAGAGCACAAACGACAGTACAACTCAAATTGGTGGACTGAAATCTTAAGTGAGAATAAAACCCTGCACTGCATTCATTACTATAGTGCGTGACCATAATATAAAATCCATCTATTCATTTGTCTAATCCATTTATCCCAGTTGCAGGCGCTGGAGCTTATGTCAGCATGTAATGGGAGAAGCATGAGAGGCAGGTACACACCAGACACATTTAGACACACATTCACCTATGCAGATACAGGGAGAATATGCATGCAGAAATGCAAGGACGTTAACAGGCTGACACATGCAAAGTCACCGGAATGATCCTATAAATCATACATCAACATGTTTTTGTTTTTTCACTTGAAGGAAAAATAAAACAATCACTGTTAAAAGGCTAAATTCTATTAAGCTACAGGACCGCTTGTACTTATTCTCCATTGCAGTTGTTCACAGTTGTTAAATTAATTGCGTGGAGAGTGAATTTGCACCAGCTTTGCTGCTCACAGGGGACCTCTCTACTTTCAGCGCTGCCTTCATTTTCTCATTATTTACAGAGGAGGGCACTGACTGCTGTGTTCCTGACGGAGCTGGGAGCTGAGGACAGTGTCGAACTAGAAGGTGCTGACGGCTGAAAACATTCAGCTGGAGCAGGAACAGAAAATGGCTTTTCTGTTGTTGCATAGCAGCAGGGAGATCGCCCATTAACATTTGGCCTGTGAGCAACAGTGACAATCGTTGCTGAAGTTTCCTTAGCCAAAATACTAACTCTCTGCTTGTTGCAGGGAAGTTGATGTGTAGGTGACCTCTGACCTCCCTGTAGAGGACGGGGTCAGGGATGTATTGGCAGTGTTGGGCAAGCTATTTGGAAAGTGTAGTGAGCTAACCTACCAGTTACTCTACATTAAATGAAGCTTCACTACACTGAAGCTACCCCCAGAGAAATGTAGCAAGCTGAGCTACAGCAACAGGGCAAAAGTAGTTTACTACATCGAAGCTATTTTTGCATTTTAGTTGTACCCTCTACAAAAGTAATACAAGTGTAATCTAAACTTTTCCTCGGTTCCCTCATTTTTTCCCCACCTCTTCCCTCCTATATGTACTGTATTTGTTATTTATTTAAGTTTGTCTTTTGCATGCCCAAAATCCCCACCCACCTCCCCACGCTTAATTTTATTCATTTCCTGCCAACAGATGGTTGGTTGATTAGTTAGTTGCAGGAAATACTATGAATGAAAAACAGCAATGGAGAAAAGTAAGAGCAGAGATTTCTCTGCTTGGACCGATGACCAGGTTTAACTGTTACTGAAAGTAAGTGTTGTAATTCATTATCCATGTTGAATAAACCGCTGGTAGTCAAGGCTAATGAGGTTTGTTTTCTTCCAGAAAAGGGTCATGTGATATGGGCGTGAGAAATCAGGTTACGGACACATCGTGACTGTGAATGTGGGTGTCTGCGTCATCGTTTTAAAACATCTCAGTTTTCGTACGTCCTCACTAAAAAACAAACTAAAATGGGGTCAGCAGCATTTTAAAAAGGTTTCCGTTTTAGGGGTTATAAAACGCCAGAGTAGTGTGGATGCTAGGTGTAAACATAGCAAAAGTTATGCGTTTTAAAATGAAAACGTATTAGTGTGGATGGAGCTTAACTGACATAGTTAGAAGTAGTAAAGATTACTTACTTGAAGAGAAAGATGCATTTACACCTTACACCAACAGCTGGCTGGCTAGAAGGTGACCACAGAACAAACAGACCAGTCAGTCAGTCTCAAATGCTGCTTGGATGCATTTACATTTAGCCTCAATGCGGTAACTGAGTGTAAATGGGGTCTATGATTCTCTGAAAGATCATTGTCTTGGTTAAAAGGAAAACCACACTGACTGTTGGTTGGAGAGGGGATTGGGAACCATGGTCTCCAGTGCCAAAGTCACAAAGCTGCCCACAGCGTGTTCCCACCACCTCCAGTCATCTGATCCCCACACCCACTTGTGCACCTGTCCCTTATTCCCTCATTAATTATCCAATATTCCTCAGACTTTGCCAGATCAGCTGTTATGCTTGATAGCCTTACCTTGGGGTTCAGACAGAACACACCCGAGTTGAAGACATAACTGCACGAGTTAAAAATGTTTCACCTTGAGTGATGTTGAGTTCTGAGATCACTCAGAGGCTGAGCTGAACACAAAACACACAGTCAGTGCATTCACTTCTAGCTAGCTCTACATGGACTGGAAAAACGGTCAAGCAGTCAAATTTGCTCAATTGATGCAAGGTGAAAATTTGCTTTGCATTCGGTCTGAACATGTTCCAGCCCTAGTTCCAGCATCTGGCTGTCTGCCAATTTATGACTACTGCCTGCTTGCCTCATCTCATGTTTGGTTTTGTTGGCCTTCACCGACTGCCTCCTTGTTAGCAACCACTGTTCTGAATTTTAACCAAGCAAACATCTTTTCACACCATCTGCACTGCGTACAAGTTTTGAGTCCTTACATCTGGGTTCAGAAATATTATATTTACGATACTAGTGTCACGCTACCTCTGCCTTTGTTTCTCAGAGACAGAATTCATACTCCACATGACCACAAGAGGTCGCTTGTTAAGAACGTGGATGCACTGTTTTTTTTCAAAGTTTGACCACAGACCACTGTTGTCATTTTCTGGTGAGGACAGTCTCAAGCAGCAAAGTTGCTCATGGGAAGCACATTCTTAATTTAGAAAAATACTAGCACTAATAATGTTACAGGTATCACCTTCATGCTCTTATTTGCTGACGTTAAATATATCACAGTATTGCAATGAAATTGACAATAACATTATGATATTTAAAGATGGAATACATAGCCTTTTGGAAGCACCTTCATGTTCTCATTATCCACAGAGGAGAAAGCTGATGTGTTCCAGACGGAGCTGAGAGCTCAATGATTACAGTTAAAAATAATTCTGCTGGTGCAAAAAGAGTCACACTTGAAAATGGGTTTTGGTTGGTTGCATAGCATCAGCAGAGAGAACACACTGACCTGAGAGAGAGACAGAGAGAGGTACACAGCAAACATCAGCCACAACACACAAGTCAGGCAACTAGCTGATGATCCAAAGCTATGTGAAATGAGAATGTTGAGGGGAGTAATTGCAGAAAACTTCCTTCAATAAAACCAGTTCAATTATTAAAATTACATACAACTAATAGGAAAGATGTTTTCTACAAGCTGCAGCAGTAGGTATCGTGTACCTATTGCAGCAGTAGTTTTGTAGTAGTGTTGTAACAGGACATGATATAAACGAAGCAAGTAGGAGTTATATTCTGTAGAGAAAACCTAGTCACAACTAATTACAATGTGGGAAATAGTAACAAAATTTATTGAGCCTGTAGATCTGTCTCAGTTATATACAACACATTCATTTTAAGCTTTAATTCTAAACGTGTAGATGAAAAAAGATAAAAGAAGTATTCTTAAAGGAAAACCAGACCTGCTAAATTTCAGGTCCCCCAGTGCAACCGATGAAAATATTTATTCGTACTTGACAGATTTTTGGCCACACCCTGTTTATTACAACTAGAGTTTTATTTTTGTAGCTCTGGCCATCGGTCCTATCAGTTCTGAACACATTGTACTAACTAAAGTAATTGCTGAGGTCTCCAAATGTGGTCACATTGTTAAAATAAATCTAAGGGGGCAACAAACATGAGCAGTCAGCCAATAGTTTATCCAGATAAAATAAAAAAACACTATTTGGAGTAATGTCATTAGTTTTGCTGGTATTTAGTCATAAACCAAAATTATTACAGTCCATCCTGTGGGGAACATAAATGTCTGTGCCACATTTCGTGGCAATACATTCAGTGGTTATCAATACATTTCTCTCTGAACCAAAAATGTCAACCTCTTGGTGGTGCTAGAGGAAAAGTCGGGGGATTTCCAAAGTCATTAGGATTCATCCTCTGAGAACCATGAATATCTGTACCAAATTTCATGGCAATCCATCCAAGTGTCGAGATATTTCACTAAAAAATAAAAAAGTCAACCTGCTAGATAAAAAATTAATTCATCATCTGGGGACCATGAATCTGTACAAAATGTCATACTAATCCATCGTTAAAATGTCAGCTCCAGTTGAAGTGCCTCTCTACACATGTATATCAACCGGTCGAGGCAGATGACCGCCCACCTTGAGCCTGGTTCTGCTCGAGGTTTCTACCTGTTAAAAGGGAGTTTTTCCTTGCCACTGTCGCATAGTGCTTGCTCATGGTGGGAACTGTTGGGTCTCTGTAAATATAAAGAGTCGGTCTAGACCTGCTCTATTCGAAAAAGTGCCCTGAGATAACTTTGTTATGATATGGCGCTATATAAATAAAACTGAATTGAATTGAATTGAATATCCTCAATGCAGATGTCTATATATTTATGTAGCCTACAGTGTGTCTGTGTTCTGGGGAATTAAAGCTGAAGTTGCAGTTTGCTGCTGAGATGAAATCCCAGCTTCAGCTTTTATTGCTCAGCAAGGTGCTGCTAAATATGCTGCATAAAGGAAAAGCAGTCATCAGTTAAAACGCCTAAATATCAAGGATCTGATGAGGTCTCTATTGAGCTCATCTTTCAAGTTTTGAGAGCAGCTGTGAAATGAGTCAGGGTAGCTTGTACACAGTTCATAGCAGATTGGAGGGTTGTATAGCACAACAGTGCTGCAAATATGCTAAAAGAAACACATTTTGGGAAAAATGCTTGTTTTCTGTCTTACCCATATTAACATTTCTATATATCAAATATCATCTTAGAAGCAGGGGCCAAAATGCTAGTGTAGATGAAAGGTGAAAAAAAGGCTCATGTGAAAGACATTTTGCTTTTGGGCAGCAGGTGACCTATGTTATATTGCAAACTACATAATATATTATAGAGTACAACATATACAATGCAGATCCAATGCTATGGGCTGGCCCCATGATGCCAGCCACCAACTCCTGAAAAATGATCTGTCTCTTTAGCTGCTCAGTGCTCCACTATGTTCATCAGCTAGTCACTAACTGTGTCTGTCTGCTGTTTGATAAAGCCACTGTTTTTACTAAAAAAAACAACTGCCTGCTGCTCCTGGAAACAAGGTTGGGGAGCTGGAGTTAAGCAATAATTAAATATTGGATTGTCATAATGAACGACCCCTTTTACATCACACACATTCATTTGATCAGTTTTTAATATAAAAATATTGATTTGTGCAGCTTTAAGTCTCTTTCAGGGTGTATTTGCACCCTCTAGTGGGTTGTCACTGTGAACCACAATGAATATTGAAATGGGCGGTGTCCACAGACCTCGAGCCATCAAGTCCTCCATATTAAAGTATAACTACACCCTCAAATTCTGCTACAACCCTCTCTCCCAGCATATAAAAAAGAGAGAGTGAGGGAACAACAACAACAACTGTAGGAGTGCTTTCCAAAACTGTTATCTTACAACACAATGGTTAAGGTTTGGTTGGGTTTAGACACAAAAACAGCCATGCCCCAGTATTTTCCCTTGTGTTTCCCCATTTCCCCAGTGTCTTCTATGCTCTCTGTGTGGTGCTCCCTCTCTCACTCTCCTGGCTCTGCTCAACCTACACACCTGCCATCTATCAGCTCATCACCTCTGCAGTATATTAACAAGGCTCTTCACTCGTTCTTCGCCACTTTGTTGTCTCAGCTACTGTGGTAGCCACATGTGACAGGCCCCTTTAGTTTCTGTAGATTCAGTAAACTAATCTTCAAGTTGATTGTTTGCTTGTTATTGATTTTTTTGTTATTGTTTTGCTGGCACCTGCCCCTGCCAGCCATCTTCCTCTCCACTCCACCTTCGTCCCCCTTTAACCTCTGCAATTAAACCTTTTTTACTTCATCCCTGTGTCTGTGTCTTGCACTTTGATCCTCCCTGCAAACCACAACAATGGATTACTAAATGGGGGTACTGGGCAAAGGTCCAGGGGCCCAAAGGGTCGCGAGGGCTCTTAGCCATAGCCTTTGTTTGAAGAGACTGAACAATTCTAAAGTTGGAAAGTCAAAGGCTTCATGAGTGTTTCAAAAACTCGTGAAACAAAATAATCTAAAGTTCTTATTTAATGTTAAATGTTGTCAACACAAGCAGCTGTGCAAGGGCCTGAATAAAATAGTCACTAAAACTGGCAATATTTTGGAATGATCTGATCAAACATTGTATTACAGCTTTTGGGACTTGACTGCTTTTAACACTGAGTCCTACAGACTCATTTCACTGTGCTGGGAGGTTGGAGTGTGGTCATTTTACATGAGTGTGCTCTGTGGCCCATTATCTTATAATCCATCAATTGGCTTGTCTAATAAGAATCAACAAACAGCAATCTATTATCATACCTAGAGCTGGTAAAGAGACATTCAGGACAACACAAGGGGAACGTGTTTGCATTCACACAGTAAACCAACACAGGAGGTCATCGAACATGTTTATTTTTAACCTTTAAAAACCGAACCAACTGAGAGAAGAGAAGCATTACTATGCATCAAGATGCCACTTTTGAAAGAAAAAATAACACATTCTCCCTCCTACAAATATTAAGTGGAGTCTCTCTTCCATCTTCAGTTGCTCAGTAAACAACTGAATGTAGTGGAATGCTACAGTAAACAAGGTTCTTCTTCACCTGGGCGTCGTCCGGTCTGATCCCCAGCATGATTGGCCACCGCAGCGTGACATTACTTGCGTTTCAACTTTTCGCCGCAGGGCATTACCCCCGTTCGGCCTAATTGTCACCTGTGGCCATAGTTCAGCAAAAGTTACATAGTCTTGCTATGAAGGAGGATTCCAGCGTATGACAACTTGGGTCTTGTTTTCATAGTTTTGGCCAACATTTCTATCTGATATGACAACATTGTACTCACCAAAGGAATATCTGAGATCTGGGAACACGGGGACATCGCTAAAACAGTCCGATGGACCAAGAAACACAACAGGCAAGCTAACAGATTACCTAAACCACTTTATTTGGAAGTCAGACTGGGAGTAAACACACCTGAAATGTGGGTAATAATCCCTCATTGCACAGTGTGACACACAGCTACAGTAAGCACAGTAGCACAAAGTTAAAGCAGGAAGTGGGTCTATAAAAAATGATGGATGATGATGACGACAACAGACAGTTTGGGTAATAATTTCCATGTTCGTCTTTGTTTTCTCCTCCAACCTTTGGCTAACCTGGAGGCTTGTTTCCTACCTGTCAGATTGTCTGACAGCTTGTCTGTTTGCATATTCCCAAATCTCAGCAGTTCATTTCACTGAATGAACTGATTATAGAAATACAGCCAAAACTTCAAAACTAAAGTCTAAATTCAAATAAACCACAGAGCCACGTCGAATTACCAGTTCTACAGCCTAAACTAACAGAGATTGCAGTAGCCTTGTTTGTCTGGCAGCATAATGTCTGACACACATGGACGGCAGTGAGGAAGAAACCACTCTGCTGTACATGTATTGTTTTTGGTTTTGCTCCAGCAGCAGCAATATGTCCTGCTGTAATTGGCATTCCTGAAACAAAGTCCCAGCTAATGAGTCAGTGTTATCAATGGAGCTTGTGCTGGTGGGTTGCAAACAGAGAACAAGGCAACAGACTGCTGTCAATCTGCTGCACAGGAAAAGATGGAAAGCACAGAGGAGCAGTGGGAGAGGCGACAGCCGAGGAGGTGGTTTGTTTTCTCTGTCGCATAGCTGCTGTAAGGAAGCTCTCTCTCTCTCTCTCTCTCTCTCTCACTCACACTCACACTCACACACACACATAGCAAATGTTCAGTTGTGTGATATATGCTCTGCCGTGACTGACACAATAATAATGATAATATGGTATGAACATTATGTTCACTTGACAGGGTATTTGAATTTGTAGCAGAAATTCAAACAATGTAACAATCTAGCTTGTACCTGTACAACACTGACACACCAAAACACAACCTCACACACCTTCCTAACCATTAGTGTTATCATAGCTGTGTGGAAACAAACACACACACTTGAATGTTAAAATGACAGCACACATGCTCTCAGACACAATTAGCAGCATTATCGGCACCCACACACAGGCAATGTCATCAACACATACACACAATGTGCCCTGTTATTAGCATTATTAGCATTTTGCTCACACACACACACACACACACACACACACAGAGCATTGTTATGTATTGGATGATAATTGGTGGACAGTCACTACACAGATCCTTTCTTCTCTCTCCTCTTTACTTTTACTCTCCCTCAGACTTCATTGACTTCTTTTCCTTTTCCAACCTCTCAGTCTCCCTCCTGCCACCCTCCACCTCTCACCTTTGATACCCCATTTTTGTTAGGCACTGAAGATGATCCTAGTATTCATTAATTTTGTGTGTACAGATAAGTGGAATTGCTTTGTGTGTATTACAGCTGTAACTTTTTATTCAAAATTCAAATTTGTTAGAATGTGGGAAAAAAAAAAATATTTGAACTGATGTCATCATTACATCCATGCTTGCTAGCAGTCTTCTTCCTCACTGTGTTTGCTGGCACATCTTTGTGCATGACTGCCACCAACTGCTTATCAGTGGAATACTGTGAAATCAATGGAAGTCAATCATGCCACCATGTGTCATTGTGCACATGCATGATACCAAAAAATCTGGTACCCAGTCTTAAAAACAGTGCTATTTGTGGTCAAAAGCTCCACACGGTACCTTTCAAGCTAAAGTTAAAAATCTGCCCGAAGATGATGATTTCAAACTGCATATGCCAAAAGGATGTTGGGGAAAATAATCTTAACAAGGTTCATACACAATCTTCATCAGCAGATGGAGCTGGCTCAAGTGTTGTCAGGTGACTTAATAATGGAACTTGGGAACTTACCTGATAGCAGGTTGTCACATATGGGGGAAGATGTGAATGTCCTCCTTTATCTCTTTCCAGTCATCCACTGACTCCTGGTGGACGACCTTTGACCTCTTCCCAGTGGATGTTGTGAGAGGTTTTGGCCTAATGTCCTCTCAGGACCTAGAGAAAAAGCACTGCACCCAGCACCTTTTTTTCAGAGCGTTCCGCCTTTTTTGTGCAGCCGCTTTGAGCACTTCTAGTTGAAAATCTCTGAACTTTTCAGAAAGGCGCTGGTGTCATCATCGGCGCTTTTTTCAGGCAACCAATAGATGGGACGGGACTTGTCACCCTGGTAACCAAGAAGATGGATTAGCTTGTTCTTGCTGTGTCTGTCTGTCTGTGCAGAGTTGTATGATACGTCAGACAGAAACTATCATAATAGAGACAGAAAAGCCTGTTTGTGGTGAGCAGATCGGCCGGACACTGGATGTTGCCAGTGAGTGTTCTTTTATCATGCACCCACATCCTCCTTGCTCTACAGCTGTCAGACTGAGTGGTGACAGAGGGGATATCACCATTCCTAAGCTCATCCAGACAAAGTACAGTTGGTGTTCATGGTGGAAAAAAAGCCAAACAAATAAATAGTAAAAATAAAATGCTATGGGCGATATGTATTCATTTCACAATGGCAGAGTGGTGATATGTTGTCAAGATATTGTTGTCACAGAAAAAAAAAAAACTGTGGACAAAGGCCCAGTGCTCCCCAGCCCCCAGCCAGCACGTTTTCTACCAGAAAAAAACAATATGTGGACACAAGCCCCTATTCAACTTTTTTATTCTGTTGCCTAAACCTAGACGGACCTCAGGATGCAAACAGCAGTCTCCAGTATCCTGCACTCTGTATGCCCACCATCCACGTGGTCGCCACCTTGGAATGTTAGATATATGTTACGGTTAGCCATTCAGGTAGCAAGGAAAAGGACCCAAATGCAGACTGCACAGGCAGACAGAAGCAGTTCAATGATTTATTGAACACAAAAAATAAGCTTACGTGAGGTAGACAGAAACAAGGCACATTGCAAGCAGTCTAACAAACAGTATGAATCAACAAAGGACAAAGACAGGGGGCCGGTATATATAGGGAGGAGTCAACGAGGGAAACAGAAACAGGTGAGTAACTAGACACAGGTGATCCTAATCAAACAGGCGGGAAAAGAACAAAGACAGGAAGTAAATAGCACACAAGAAAACAAGACCCGGGATTTCAAAATAAAACAGTCCAGAAACACACAGAGTCCAACATAAGTCCTTTTGTGGGTCATGACAATATAAGGTTCTATTTGATATTTCTGTCAAAATTGAGTTATTCACATATTCATATTCTTAACGCTGAAGCATTGTCTGTCTTCTTGCAGTTCTGTAAAAAGTCTTAAAATGTATTACATTTTATAAATATTAAGCCTTAGGTCATTAAATAGTCTACAATTGAATTCGTGTTGATGTTAATTACAACATAAACACTAATTTAATTTATCCATCTATTTTTTAATTTCCTTTTCCCCCCCAAAAGAAGACATATTTTGGTGCATCAGAGTCAACATTTCTGATATAAAACAAAACCTAATACTGCCTTTATACTGACCTGCTTACTTGCTGGGACAATTCCTATAGTAGAATAGACACATTTTATTTACCTGCCATACTGATCTGTAGAGAGAATATCAAGAAAACCCTTATACTTTACCCCTGCTTCTGAAAATCCCTGCTTCTTTTCATGTTTTGGTTATTCCAAGAAAGTGAGTTCTTAGGATTAGAAGGTTCCACCTGCATTTAACCTGTTCCAAAAAAAAACCCATTTACAAATTTGATAGGATTTTCTATTGTACATTTAGAATACATTTAGGGTGTCTGTCATTTTCATGTATGAAAGAGACTTGTTCCACATATCATCTTTGCTTTTTGGAATCCAAAAACTTTAAAGTTCATTATCTCAAAATTGCTCAGAACGCGAAATGTAGAGCTTCATTCACTCAAAAACATTGCCTCTAAACATAATTCAGTCAGTGGTTACGTTTGACAGCACAACATAATTGGGAAAATAATTTGGTAATATATAAAACATAATTTCTAGGAGACAGCGTTGGAAACAGAGCTGGTCTTATGACTCTCCTCCAGCCTTCTATCCTCTCTCCCTCTACATTTCCGTCTCTTTCATCTTCTCACTTCCTTCCTTTGCTCTTCCTCCTCCTAACCTCTTCTTTTAGTCTCATCATCTTATCCATCCACTCCAATTCCCTTTCCTTCCTTCTCATATGTACTGTACCTCCCTCTTTGCTCTCTTTATCTTTGCATTCCTCTGTTCTTCCCCCTTCGCACACACATCAACATGTCAACATGGGAGCTGCCCAGAACAGCCGGTATTTTACTGTGTGGGTTGGTGGTACCTTTAGTAAGTAAAAAAAATCTGGTCAACAATATCATCATGCAGATGCAGCCACCAGGTTTATTACAAAAACACTGTGTGACAGAAGTGCAGAATTGTCTAACATGAAAGTAAATCATTGTGATACTGATCCTGGGGAAGTCAGAAAGTACTGAGGATGGACTAACACATTGTTGGTTTTGGTCTTTTCATGGGATTTGATGAGAATAAGAAGAATGTAAAATATCGCCAGCCTTATACTTTTTAGTGTAAATGGCTGACCTCAAGGTAAGCCCATATGAATCTTTAAAAGGAAGGTGAACTATTCCATTATTGTATTTATACATGCTCAGGGTTTATTTGGATTCAGTAAATGCGCATGTCTCAAGTTAAACTCTCTAAGGCCTAGAGGAGATTTTGAGCAACAAGTCCATCGTTTGTAACTGCCCTCCAGGATTCCTAATCTGATGCCCACATCGGCAGGACAATCATTTGTCAGTGCCTTCCAACATTTTTATTACAAATTTGTATTACAAATCACTTTTTCAAAAATGAAATTGTTTTTTGATGTTTTCTGACAATGTTATGGTCAAGGTTTGTTTAGGTTTAGGCATAAAAACTACTTTGCAGAGGGGGTTAGGGAAAGGTCATAGGTTGAATTTCTACTTGGTTAAGGTTAGGGAAATATCGTGGTCAAGGTTAAAAAAAAAACCAATGTTTACCATTGTTTGGAAACAGGAAACAAAGAGCACTCTCCTGTGTTAAAGTTTAATGTTTTTTTGACCCATCCAACCACCTCGACCTCCTCCGTCTGTGGACTTTGTGGCTCTATAACATCTTACTATTTCCTCCTTTGCACTGACAGACAAGAGTAAAAATTACTACAGCCACTAGAGGGCATTGCACATAAAAAAAACGTTGGCATTGGATGTATTCTGGGGTTTCGTCCAATTAAGTGTGGATCATTTTTGCCAAATGTGTTGCCAAAAGGTAATCACTGCAATTAGAAACAAGGTTTTGTAGAGTTGCATCAGAAAGCAGAAATGAGGGCTTAACATTTTGTTCACATTCAGATTTGATTCACCTCCCCTTTCTCCCACCACCTACCGTTCCTTCTCCCCAAATCCTGTGTTGTACTTTACAGCCTTTTTGTGCCCAGGCTTTCAAAATAATACTGTGAAATAATTGTCTCACAACCCAAAAACTCCATTTGGCAGAGTGCTGTCTGTGTTTCATTTGGGAATTTGAGACCCAATTCAGGATCATAGAAAAAGTATCATTTACTTGAATCATTTTTTCTTCACCTATACTACCATTGTCCAAGTCCATCTGACTAATGGATAAGTTCAGAATAAACTTGTAGGACAGCCCAATAACATGATCTGCAGCTCATCTGCAAACTCTACTGCTTCCACTACGGCTGCTGCTCATAAGTCCCACCTCCACCCATTATCTACCTGTAGGCTCTGAGTTCTGTGGGGGGATATTATTACTGTCACTCCCCATTCTCCTCTGTGCTGAGCATGGCATGTGGGAGCGACAGCATCAAAACTTAGATGTCAAATATCAAGTGTACATACTCTTACATGTTCTTTTCCACATACATTAGCTAATCCAGGGGGCTACTATCTGTATTTACATTCAATCGGCAATAGAGTGCATTTAAGGCCCGCCCACAGCGGAAGGGAAAACAATTCATCGCTCCCGATTGACTTTGTATTGTGTGAAGGTGCCTCCTTGTCATTTCAGCCTACTAGCAAAAGAAACATGGCTAAAAGCTGCTGTGTGGTGGGATGCACTACCAATAGGGTAAAGAACCTAGAAGTAAGTTTTTACAAGCTTCCGAACCAAAAAACTGAGCTTTTAAGAAGGCAAAAGTGGGTACAGGCAATAAGGCATCAGCAGGAAGAATGGGATCCTGACACTCAGCTGAGGCTATGTGCTTTGATTTTTATTAAATAAGTTACAGTTGCTAATGTGGACAGACAAACTGTAGAGGTTGAAGCTAACTAAGCTACGCAAGGCCTGGTTTTGATCTTTGTTAGGATAAATGAGGATCTTACCTGGTGATTCGATCAAATAGTTGTAAATATCAAAGTATTTCAGTTCTGGCCATTCAGTGGGATCATTTCTCTCAAGAAAAGCAAGACACTGAGACAAACTGACAATATAGAGTTTGTCAATATACCTTTACCCTCAGGTAGACATAGGGTGCTAAAATAACCCTTTGACATGCTGAAATCTAATGTTTTTAGATAGCTACAGGCATTTTGTTAGCGTTTCAGCCCTTGTTTGCATATTGTGGCACAGATTGTTTTCCCCTCCGGTGGACTTGGTTTTCAGAGTTTGATGTGTAGTGCCCTGTCTCTATGCAAATGATTTCAAATGTATCTTGAAAGCTTTAGGAGGTTTGTGCTGCTTGCCTGGACACATGTTTTATGTCAGACTCTGCATTTCCCAAATCTCGGCAGCAACAACACCTGGTTGTTGTGACGAGTGCAAAGATAATATGACCCATAGTCAGAATGGCCACAATTATTACAATAAGTCCCTCTATGTCACACAATCAGTTCAAAGTCTTAGCAGCTAACTTTGGTTTCTCTTGATCCTCCAGCACTGCCCTTATACCAGATTAAATCTTTATTCCTACCTTAAAAATAGACACAATCACAGTTATGTTTGATTTCCTGTGCTCCTCTTTGCTTACTGGCCTTACAGTTTTCACTATTTTTTTTTTTTACTGTAACAGTGCTGCTGCTGGAGCTGTCTTCTCTGAAAGATGAGAACAAAGGAGAGACTTAGACACTGAGAGGAAAGAAGAGGAAGAGAGGGAAGGAGAAAAGATGAAAAAATAGGAGATGGATGAGAGAGAAAAGAGGCGGAAATTGAGACAGTGGAGCTGCGCATGATGAGTCCAGCCTCCAGACACACACACAGAAATGCAAACACACTTTTTCTCTTGTACACACAAACACACATACACACACATCATGCAGGCATGGTTGAGCTAACAAAGGCACTAGCCTGGGTCCTCAGCTCTTGGGAGATGAACTGGAGCTGATAAATTTAGCAAAACCACAACTCCCCTTAGGCCACACATACACACACACACACACACACACACACTGCCACCATCCTTGCTTGCTCCTTTGTGTGTGCATGAGTTTGTGTAAGTAGGGCTGCAAAACTTGGCTGTCACATGCGTCCATTCTTTGTGTGTTTTGAAACCACTGAGTTCTGTATTACTGTGAACATAACCCAAGTGTCACTGTACTGGACGTGAGTGAGTGACAGATGGAGGAAAGGGAGGAAGGAAATGATGGATTAGTGGAAAGAGGAGAATATGAAAGGATTGAATACAGCAGAAATGGAAGTGAGAAAGGGAGGGGAGAAAGAGAATGGCAGTGGGAAGAAGAAATGAAGAGAAGTAGGGAAGAGGAGAGGGAAGAGACAAAAGGGATGGAAGAGCGGAGGAAACAGAGACAGGAATGAGGACAGATGACAGGAGAGACAAGGAAAGCAGAAAAAAGATGGAAAGAGACAGACATGATTGAAATCAGATTACACCACTGAAATGTTGTGCAAAACAGGGTCATCAGTGTGACGAACCTGAAACATGACAGGAGATGCTATTTTAGAAAGGTCCATCTTGTCATCTTACAGTAATATGTATTGTAGTCTCCAGAGGCCCACCGAAGGCTACTATTACAGCAAAAATACTTCTCATTCAGGGTCGCTGGGCCATTTAAGCTCCATTTTCAAAGAACAACATGACACAAAATAAAGCATAATAAAAGCATGTTCCCGAGGCCTTGATGAAGGCTGTTTGGGCTGCAAACATTTTGTTCACCTTGAAAATGCATGTTTTTTGAAGAGGGTCGTTCCAAAAAAATGGAGAAAATGAGAAAATGTGAAACTCGCTTAATTACTAAATGATCATGAAACCAAAACTTACTGCTGATTTTTTTAAATGTCACTTTAAATGTAATTATATGACAGTAAATATCTTGTCATTAACCTTCCAAAATACCATTCTCACACTCATGACATATCCATCCATCCATCTGTACCTGCTTATCCTGTGCAGGGTCGCAGGGGGGCTGGAGCCTATCCCAGCTCACAATAGGCAGGTCAAGAGTTTATCATATGGCTAACACATACTGTATACAGCAGGCAGACAACCAGTCACACTCTCATTCAAATTTAGAGGCTTCAATTAAACCTAAACAGCATGTCTTTGGACTTTACACAGTCAGGTCCCAGGGAAACCCCACCTTTCTTTACCACAAGGAATTCATCGGGAGGTGGTCAGGGTGGATGGTGGGTGTACAAAGCACTGGACTTTGACACCGGAGACTTCACATCCTGAGTCCCACGTGTGGTTAGGTTTAGGCAACAAAAGCACTTTGGTTAAGGTGAGGGAAAGATCGTTTCACATGTCGTGTGTCATGGTTCAAAACGTTGACTTTTTCAGTATTTATGCAAGACTATAATACGGTGGCCCTGAGAGTCAAAACACAACATTACACAAAACATTTCACAAAACACATTACACAAAACACGACATTTCACAAAACACATTACACAAAACACGACATTTCACAAAACACATTACACAAAACACGACATTACACAAAACATTACACAAAACATATTACAACACATTACACAAAACATGACATTTCACAAAACACATTACACAAAACACATTTCACAAAACACATTACACAAAACACGACATTATACAAAACACGACATTACACAAAATACATTTCACAAAGCACTACACAAAACAAAACATTTCACAACACATTACACAAAACACATTTCATAAAACACATTACACAAAACACATTACACAAAACACGACATTACACAAAACACGACATTATACAAAACAGGACATTTCACAAAACACATTACACAAAACACAACATTTCACAAAACACAACATTACATAAAACACGACATTTCAGATTACAGAAAGGGTAGGACAACACTTCTTGTTTGTGATTGGACAGAACTCAAGTCAACAAAACGTGACTTCCGGTTGGGGCACTACTATGCTACGATCTATAGTCACTGCTACTACAGACTACGAACAGCGTGTTTTCTCCTGGTCTCTCCTTTCTCTGCCAAAAATCAGAATTTCAGATGTTGTCCGTCTTGACAAATTTTAAGGCAATGTGAAAAGGTCAAAGTTAGACAAGTAATTCATTTTTGATTATCAAGGTATGTAGCCTACTATGCTAATTAACATGTAAATTACTTTCTAGTTCAGCACTTACCTGTTATGAGTTAGATGATCTTCAAAGTATGCTTAAATAAAAAACTTGTTTGTACCTGTGTCTAGTCTCAAATATTATTACAGGAAAAGTTGTAATTAGGGCCAGATGCTATAGATCACTAATAAAGTGTGAGGAACCACAACAGCTCGAGGTAAATGTGTAAATATTTAATGTTAAATTGTACATTGTTCCTGTTAAACAGTCAGATGGTTCTCCTTTTCTACCTGTGCTCAAAAGCTGTTGTCTGTGTCCATAGAAACAGTAGCTATACAGTTGAATAAATAAAACATAAAAAGGACTGAAAAGGACTGTAATACATTCATAAATTCAAGGCTTCCTGAATTTATAGATGCCAATTTAATGTGATGCTTACTACACACTCACTAAATAGCATGTAATCATGAAACTGACACATAACAGATTTTCTAACTTTTTTAATACAAAATGATTCATATTAAATAAGTTGTGAAATATATTAAAGTCTTGACATCACTTTCTTCATATCACTTTTGAAACTACAAACATACCACCTGAGTTGACAGCATATTCATGGTTTGTGCTGCTGGTAGAAGTTTGTGCAACCATTTGGTTGCATTACTTTTCCAGACAGCTCATTTTAGTACACTGGGAACCAAAAATGTTCCTGCTGCCCTTGCTTGCACAAGCAAACAGGAGGCCTGGCACAGGCCCCGCACCCAGGTAAAAAAAAAAAAAAGTTTTAATTTGAAAACAGTTACCTCGAAAATTCATTTAAAAGTGCATGTCAGTTGCAAAATGTATAACATGAACAAAAGCCATGAAAAGAGGGCCACGGGTTTTCAACAGTATCAACAGAGACCTTCGATGTTAATGTTCTCCCATGTGGTCTCATCATCCATGTCGATGCTTCACACCTTGGAGCCAGTCCGCATGGCAAAGTGGTTGATCCAAGTGAGGACCTTCCATATGGCCTGGTTGAGTGCCCTGACGTGAAAGACATTGGAGAGGCAACTTTACACACCAAGTTTGTTGAGGGTCAAATGAAACTAAGGAAAACACACATCTACCACTGGCAAGTCCAGGGTCAGCTGATGATCACTCGCTTAGCTTGGTGTGGTCTAGTGACAGATACCAGGAGTGATTTCACGGTGAAGAGGCTGTGGAGAGATGAGCAGCTTATCAAAGAAATCAAGGTCAAGGTTGATGAATTCTACTTTGGCACATACATTCATGTTTTCCTGGGGAGAAAATAGACAAGAAAAAGTGACATACTAAGTATTAAGATATTTTATTGTAGTAAAACTACAAATACAACAATCTAAAAGTACTCCACTACCAGTATAAGTCTTTCATTCAAAACCCTACTTAAGTAAATGTACAGAAGCATTATTAGCCAAATGTACTTAGAGAATCAAAAGTACTTATGCTGCAGAAAATATGGCTCGTGACTGATATATTATTATATATTTTATCATTAGGTTGTTATTACTAATGCATCATTGCTTAAGCAGCATGTTACTGCTATCTCTACTTGAGGTGGAGCTAGCTATACCTAATATACTAGATAAAGTAGTTTAATCCAGTGGTTCCCAACCTAGGTGTCGGGTTCCTTCCTCAGGGTCAAAAGATAAATTTGACTGTTCTTGACGTTATTTATGTGTGACATGACGGCAGAACAGACCCAAGTGCGGGACACAGGCTCAGGGTTTCAAAGGTAACTGGATTTATTTGATGAATGAATGGTTTAAGCAGGGTAGCATGGAAGCCAGAGAGCAGGGAGGACGTGGTGAAGGGAGGTCGTGGCTGGCTTGAGTGGCAGGCAGGCAGGCAGGCAGGCTCGACGAAGACCTGTGGCACAGGAGAACAGCGTTAGTACAGCGTACAACGGACTGACAAAAACTAGAGGTAATTCAGCAGCCAGAGAGCTTGCTACCAAACAGGCTGAAGCAATGATCTGGCGATGACTAGGTGGAAAACCAGGGTAGAAGTACTGTTGGCTGATGAACTGATGGGACGCAGGTGTGCCGGCCTGATTGCAGATGCCACAGGAGCTGTAAAGAGCATAACCACGCCTCCCAGAGCAACCTCCACACACGCACACACAGAGAGAGACAAACAGGACACAAAAGGGAGGGGAAAAACACCAGAAACACAGGGGGAAGACAATGAGCACGGTGGAGCCGTGACATTATGGGGTAGAAAAGAAGAAAGAAATTAGTTCTGCTACACAAATATTATTCTTTTGGACTTTTCTCACATGTTTCTCGTTTTGTGAAATATTGGATAAGTGTACCCTTTGAGTCTTAAGCAGTTATTTAAATACCCCCAAATTTTACTTAATTACAGTACTTGAGTAAATGTACTTATTTACTTTCCACCACTGCATACTGATGAGTGAAAAGCTTTGTTAGTTAGTTAGAAATAGAAGTTCAACGTTACAAATCTTACATAGTAAGCTCATACTTAATTTGTAAATTACATGAATGATTATCTATTCATTTATATTAAAACCAGTGAGAACATCACTGTAAATACATCCTTTACTCAGGTCAAGCAAAAAAAACTCACACATCAGATTTTCCTAAATGTTGGCTCTATTTCAGTAAACACGTTACATGCCATTATTAAATAGTGGAAAAGTAACGTTAGAACATTTACTTTACTAACAGGTAGCTTGGCTACTAACTAGCATAACTGCTAGCATATGCTAGACGCTGCTTTATATTGCAAAGTTTGTCAAGTTTGCGTAACATTATCTAACATAAATGATCTACAGTGTTAATATTTCAGTTGTCTTCGACTCTCAGTGACTACTGTATTTATCCAGTTCATTAGCAACGTGCTACACTCACCTGGAGTAGGACGACAGTCGTAGTCATGTTCCTGCACCAGCACTGCCGCATCAACGCACTCAGTTTTATCAGCCGCCATTTCGTCCACATCACAACCACTTCTTTTGGTCGTTTGTGTCTGGCCTCCTTGAGGTGCAACGCACACACAGAGACGAGGAACGAGCAAGTACTGCTTCTCCTCACGGTAAATCCTGCTCCCTCGTCTCTTCTTATGGACAAAATCCATCTCCTTTTAAATGTTCGTCGGGTTGGAAAGCTGTGAAACTATGAATACGTCTGTTTGTTTAGAGTTAGAACAATAAACTCTGCCATTGTTTCGGCCGTGAGGTAAGCTAGTGCTCAGACCGGAAGAGAGTTCTCCCGACATCCGGTTTGTGCTTGCTATATTGTGAATAAGCCTATTGATTGACTTGAGTTTTGTCCAATCACAAATAAGAAGTGTTGTCCTACCCTTTCCGTAATCTGAAATGTTGTTGTGTTTTGGGTAATGTTGTTGTGTTTTGACCCTCAGGGCCACCATACCATAATCTTCCCTAACCTAAACCTAGAGCTGTGAGTACCTAAACATGATGAAGTTTAATCATGCTTTAATAGCCACAAGTGGATATTGTAGGAAAACAAGTGTATACGTTGTCAGTGTATGTATTTGCTGTTTCAAATTAATAGTATAGAAATGGAATTTCTAGAAAACAATGACAATGCTAATATGCTGATGTTTATAGCAGATATGTTTACCACTGTCACCATCTTAGTTTAGCATGTTAGCATACTAACATTTGCCAATTAGCAATAAGGACAAAGGACAGCTCAGGCTGATGGGAAAGTCATTAGTGGAACTTTTGACTTGATGATGGCATTAGATGGAAAAAAGAGAAACAGCATAGTTATTACAATTCAACAGTATACATTTTACACAAACTAAACTCATGGTTGAGCTAGCAGGGCACCACGCTAACCTACATCACAACAATCAAGTTACTGAACTCCACTTTGAACATAGCTAAACAGAATAGGCATTATGTAATTACTGAACATGTAATCTACAGGGTTCAGGTGACATGAACTTCACATGAACGGTTGAATGTTTTGTAAATGCAAAAAATACAGCATTTCCTCTTTGGAGGAATCAAGAAGTCGAGATTTCAAAACAGTCCGTGCTAGCAACTGCATTACCACAATCACTGTGGTACACATTCATATGGATTACATATCTCAAGCATGGCTCAAATCTCTGCAAGTAGATTGCATACTGAAATCACTGCTAAAAACTTGGTGTGCTGAGTAAATTGCAGTGATGTATTATCTATGCACTAATGTATGCACTGTTGGTCATGGGCCAAAATGCTTGGTATGTGGTATGTATGGTACTTTAACCATACTGCTGATTGGTTGGCTGCTGAGTCCCAGACTGACACTCTCCACACTAGTTTCCCTGTCTGTGGAGCTCTGGTGGCTGCTTATTTTTACCTCAGGACCATGGGAATTTTATTTGGGACACTAGAAATAACTGTCTTATAGAGGTGTTGTGGGACTAACTGAACAAAACATCTGTGATGCGAGGAGACAAGCTGATATCCCCAGTGACATACCTGCTCTCACACATCTCTGTAACAGTCAGGTTAGGTGGCAGGTGGATGGAGCTGCCTGTCTGATGGTCCTGCAGATGCATGTCAGCATTTTCATAACACGAGCAACACCAGAGTTTGTCAGGTCTGGCAGTTGGTCTGTCCACACACCTTTTAGATAGTGCTGGAGACTTTGGTCCAGAGGAAGATATCTCAACATCCACTGGCTAGGATACCATGAAATGTGGTGTACATATTCATGGTCCCCAGAGAATGAATTAAAAAATACAGAACCAAAAGAGTCGTTCATGAGTCGGTTCACTAGTGGCAAATGACAAATGTGACAAATGAACAACAGAGGAAGACTCCTGTAATAAGAGCAGATATTTTGAAGGACATTTTTCAATATTTCCACCTCACCCTGCACAACAGACTCTCTCCTCCTTTCCTCAGTGGCTGTGACAGCTTTGAGTGCAGCGTGATGGAAGCGTTGTCAAATGAGGCAAAGAAAGGAGATCCTCCTGGTGGAGTCGGCTGAGCATGAGATCTGGGCAGAAAAGTTTGAGAAATGTTCCTGATATTTCCACAACTTAACACACATACATTTACACACACAAACACAGACATATGAGAAATGTCCCATATTTTTGGATTAATGATATCCAAACATTTATGTCTGCAATGCACATAAACACACACCCACACACAATCTTATGTTTCAAACCCCAGTCATCTTGTGAGAACCCTGAGGCTGTGCTAGCTGCATTAGCAGCCATAGCTGCTGATGTATGTTCACAGGGCCAAGATATTTTTTTTTATATCCCAAGTTCTCTGCAGCTCTGCCCTGCAGGCTTAATACAGCAGCAGGCAGTAGAAGAGCAATAAAAGTGTGTTTTTATTACTTTCTCATTCTAACACATTGACATTGTCTTATTCAAACCCTCTTCACTCTTTCAACCCTCATCTCCAGTAGTTGGAGTGCTGACTTCATATACACTAAATGTATTTTGTCTTACGTCCTGCCCAGTGCTGGTAAAACGAGGGGCCAGTAGTTTTAGACCCCAGCAGCCAGTTAGCTTAGCTTAGCACAGTTCTTTTTCCCCATTTTTAATTCATCCACAGTCTATTACTATAAAGCAACAACCTATTTTTCTTTGGTAAGGCTGCAAAATCAGACCATAAAAACTAGCTCTTTCTTTTGCAAAGACCTCTTTCTAAAACTATCTGAAAGATTGACCAAGAAAGTTCTACAAATGATTAGTAATGGGCATACAGTAATATTTTGTATTATTGCAATTTGAGCCACATATGTCTTGGTAAGACCTCCTTTTCTTCCCCTTGATTTGGGCTGAAGAGGAGGATCTCTCTGTTCACCTCACCCTTGCATTTTCATGGAACCTTCTAGACTCCACCTGTTCAGCAGATGCTCGCAGCAAGGGTTCCTGCCCTTGCCAGTTACTTGACCCTGCTCCTCCCTGCACACTTGTTACTCATTTCCACATCAAGGTCCAGTGTATTAATTCTAGCCACTTTCCCATTCTAATTTGCCAGATGGTCAATGTTGCGTTCCAACCATTCCTGCCTGAATCATGTTCCAGAATCCTGTTCCCTCTTACTGTATACCTGTCTGTTATCAGCTACCCGTGTTATGACCTTCTGTTTATATATGACCTGTCTCCCTGCCTCTGCCCTGGTGAATTTTTTGCCAGGTTGGGCTGCCTGTGATAGAGAAGAGGTAATGTTGTTTAGGTTTTACCTGTTTTGGCGGCACCTGGGTGTCACGAACTTGGACACAAGAATGATGGACTCAAATGCACGACTCTTCAATCAGTATGTTTAATAACAAACTTTACTGAAGCAAAAAGGTCATCAAACAAAAGCGCTCTCTAGGAGGATATTCAAAAGTACAACACAAAACGCTCTCTTAGGAGGATATTCCAAAAAACACGAAACCAACAAAAGTACAATGTGAACATAACCCTGGTGCATGGATAATGCTGGGATGCTTGGCTTGATTCAACATGTAAATGGAACAAGACAAACTGGCACAGGACAAAGGGAAACAAGGACTATTTATACAAAAGGTAAGGGAACACAGGTGGGACCAATCAGGGGCGGGGTAGACAATCATGACGGCGGGAAAGTCACACAAAGGGAGGAAGTCAGGGTCTGAAACGAGAGGGAAGGTGAGTACACAATAAAACAGGAAGTGCACGACGAGACTAGCCGAGAGTGAGTTAACTTGACATAGAACTAAAACATGAAACACTGAACATGACATGAAATACATTAACAGATCTGCCGAGACACAACACTGGGATTTACACGACATTGCCACTTATCCATATTCTTCATAAATGTTTGCAATATATCTACCTAATATTCATTCTGTTTCTCCATATTCTTATTTTTCTATTTCTGTCTACTCAGTACAGGTTTCTTCCTTTTTTTTCCACTGTTAAAGGTTTCTGGGGAGTTTTTCCTTATCTTATCTGAGGGTCTAAGGATAGAGGGTGTCATATGCACGCTGTACAGATTATTAACCCCATTGTGATCTTGAGCTATATCGATAAAATTGACTTGACTTCTAGATGCCACTTATTCCATTAAACTGCCTTTATATTAACCTGCTCTTTCACATTGTTTGCATTTAGTCTCTCCTGTTACCAAAAACTTGATAAGGAGTCTAATGTACATTTTCTATGAGCCCAAAATTACGTAACCTGAAGAACTTTTTTGGCCCGGTGAGCTAGAGGGTGGATACCCGACCCGAGCCCAACGGGACATGGGCCAGGTTCGGACAAAAATTTAGAAATGATGTTCAGGTTCAGGTTGGGTTCGGTCACGTCATACTTGACATAGTGCTTCCTGTTAAGTGCTGGGGTTTGTTATTTACGTTACAACGCATGAACGGAACACACAGGTGGTAAATATTCATGTAGCCTAGCCTAGCTAAGGATGGAGGATGTCAAACAAAATTTGTCATCTGGGAAGTTTAAAAAACAACCAAAAACCATGCAGGGAAATCGACCGTATGGAGGCATTTTGAGTTGCTTCAGCTTACATTAACTGCGTCAGACTCGGGTCAGGTTCAGACATAAAAAACAGAATGCCTGTCGGGTTCGGGTCGGGCTCAGTTACTCCTCTCTCGGATTCGGGTTGGGTTCAGACATAAATATGTGGCCCAAGTCGCACTCTACGGTGAGCAACTTTTATTGGAATGTATGGGACACCCTCTTGGAACACAGTATGTAGTTCTCTGTATAAATCCACAGTGTACAGCCAGCAAGCTGGGCACAATCACTTGTGCTCTCTTACTTATGTAAAATATGTTTCAGATCATTTAGAGCTACAGTAGCAGGGAAGCCAGCTGTAAATGAAATGATGCAACAAAAATACTGAAGAGAATCTAAGCAAATGGTGCTGGCCAGGTATCAACATGTGTTGTGCCTGTTGGGGTTGCCTGTTGGATGGCTTGTTGTTAGGATGGCCGTATAGCGGCTGGACTTAAACAGTAGGAGACTTGAGGCCGAGGTGAGGTGCATACCAACCAGGTGTTTATTTCACCCACAAATACATCAACGAACAGACATCTTCACATAAAAAATACTGTGGACCACAGGACGCATGTGGTCCTGCCAGCAGCAGTGCTTGATGGAAAGTGGCAGCCTTTTATAGCCTGCCGCTGGCTACGCCCTTGACCACTACCACAGTATAGGGACCCCAATTCCTCCCCGAACATCAAAAATACAAGAACACACACACTACATACATTAAATACATTAAAACACATGTACACCACACTACTGTCAGATAGTGTATATCATCTTCCTGCATATTCCTCATTACCATACCACCACAGAAACTGAAACAGCCGATTAAAGTTCTTCCCCACCCCTACACTAATTACCACGTGGTATCTCCTGACACCTTCAAATTGGCGCTCAGATACCCTGGGGACTCTCTTACCCAAACACCCTGAAGAGGAGACACAACAGAGGTGAGTGACCCGAACACAATGCACATTATACCACTGCCCACTTAAACAGTGAACAGTAAATTTAATCCCTAGCTTTGGCCAATGTACTACCCCATAAGCAGATTAATGCTACGGTACACAACTAGCCACACTAAACGTATTCTTGTCTTCCCAGGGCCGGCCTTCAATCATGTCCAGCTGCGAGGCAACTACACTATCTGCAACACACATTACAATTTCAATAAAACCCTTCAATCATTCAAGTGTGTGTTGTGTATTTATTTCTTGTACCCCGAACTACACATTGTGCTACCAATACTAGTAATGAAGAGGACCTTCATTACACTTGTTTTCACACGAATGTTCAGAATTGGGTTATGTATCACACCTGGCCCAGCTCATTCACTGAATGAGGGCCGTCAAATGTAGTTGTGTAGCAGTAAGTGGACTCTTTGAGTTTAGACTCTCTTCACCATATTGTTCCCAAAGGTCAAGAATGAACACCATGTACAGAACATTAATACTGTCTTACATCACCTGAGGAGCTGGTTTAAGACATTAGAACCACAAATTAGTCAAGTGTAAATTGATACATCTGCACAAACTACACACTGTCAATGTAGTGTTGAAATTACATTTATTTTTCTGATCTGTCTAGTTTTGATCCCTCTGTGTGATACATCTCACCCTGGTACCCTGTTTCACTCATACTAAATATGCAAAATTAAGAGACCATCAAAACACCTTCTAACATTAAATTACATCTGTATAAATGTGTATGAGACCTTTCTCACAATGGACATTTTTAGCCATGCAAGCTGATAGCTCTAGGAATGGCAATGTCTGTCCAAATGCCATGAAAATTTGTACAGCCATTCATGGTCACCAGAGGATGAATCTTACAGGCTTTGGTCATTCCTAGACTTTTCCTTTAGCACCACCAGCAGGCTGACTTTTGATTTTTAGTAACATATCTTGACAACTATTGGGTTGAGTGTTGTGAAATTTGCTGATCCTGTAAATGGCCCAAGATTTTGTACAAACATTCATGGTGTGACGGGGTATACAAATTGTTGGACCGAAAAGCATACTCTTAGACCCGGGATTGGATTAAAGGGTTTAATGAAGAGTTAGTTGAAGGTGGGGAAGGGAGGAGAAGGCCGGAGACCAGAGGTGGCCATGGGTTCCAGGGTTCAGAGACGGAGACACATGGCTGAGAATGGTTGTGGGATGGCAGTGTGGGAGAGGAAGGCAGGCAGGCTGGAGGAGTGGGACAAAGTGGCATTGCACTTGCCATGACACATGGTTCCGAGAGGATGAATCTTAATGGTAATCCCCTGACTCTTCCTCTGGCATCACCACAAGATTGAAATTTGAGGGTTTGAGGGAAATTTTTGAGGGAATGTATTGTATGGTTTGCCATGAAATTTGGTACGCACATTCATGCCCACTTCAGGATTAATTGCAATTCTTCAAAACTATGGTGATCCCTTTACTCTTCAATTAGCACCATCATCAGGTCAAAATTTCACTTGGTACAGTACTTTGGTTTATTCAATTCAATTCAATTCAATTCAGTTTTATTTATATAGCACCATATCATAACAAAGTTATCTCAGGGCACTTTTTCGAGTAGAGCAGGTCTAGACCGTCTCTTTATGACCACATACCTGCAAAAGTCAAGTCAATTTTATTAATATAGCCCAATATCACAAATCACAATTTGCCTCAAGGGGCTTTACAATCTGTACAACATAAGAGACCCTCTATCCTTAGACCTTAAATTCAGATAAAGAACCCCCCACACACACACAACCCAAAATACCTTTTCCAGCAAAAGAAATGAAATGAAAATTTAACAAAAAAAAAGAAACCTCAGAGAGAGCAACAGAGGAGGGATCCTCTCCCAGGCAGACAGACAGGAAATAGATGTTGTGTACAGAATAGACCAACATAGTATTTTTCAAATTACAGTATGGACAATAATGATGACACAATTATAAATAGATTGTAACATGTATGAAGAATGGATCTGGAAGCAACTTTAGGTGTCGCCAAAACAGGTAGGACCTGAGTCACATGACCTCCTCTCCACCATGGAGAGGACAGACTACACAAACACACAAGACCCAAAACTCAAGCACACCATTCACACAGGTAGGAGAAAGAAACAAACACACAGAGGGAGAGAGAGAGAGACGAGAGGAGAGGCTGAATCTCCTGAAGGATGAAGATCCAGATCCAAAACATCTGGAGAGAGGACAGCTGATGGTCCAGCACAGAGAATGAAAGGAGAGGACAAGGAGGAGAAAGTAGGGAGAGAGGGAGAGGAACACAGCTGTGCTTGTGGGACACAAACAAACAGAGGATTAGAGGGAAGCATTGGTTTTCAGACAATTTACAATATTCTCATGGACAAACGTACTGTAATGCTAGGCTTAATAGATTCTTTGAGACTGAGACCGACCCGCCGGAGGATTAATGGTAACAGGTACAGGTTAAAAAAAAAAAAAGCAGCTAGCTGAAAGTTAAGGCGAAGAGATGAGTTTTAAGTTTGTATTTAAAGGCCTCAATAGAGTCAGACTGTCTGAAATGAACAGGGAGGTTATTCCCTCTAACCAGCTGACTTCTTTTTAACTTTGGGGACAGACAGGAGCCCTGTATTCTGAGAGCGGAGAGCACTGGATGGAAGGTTTAAGGACAGATGGGTACAAAGGGGCAAACCCATTTACAATTTTGTAAGTCATCAGAAGCACCTTAAAGTCTGACCTGACATGGATAGCTAACATTGGTGTAATATGATCAAATCACACCTAATGACATTCCCATCAGCCTCAGCTGTACTTTGGCACATTTTAGCATGCTAAATTAAGGTGGTGAACATCAACAATCTGTATGTTAGCATTGTCTTTGTGAGCATTAGCATTTAGCTCAAATCATCGCTGTGCAAGTACAGTCTCACAGAGCCGCTAGCGTGGCTGTAAGTCTTGTTACTTGTTAAACATGTGTAACTAATAACAATAATCATGACTGTATTCCACTCAGGTGTGGTAAGCTATGTCAGGACTCTGGAACAGACGTATCTAAATAGAATGCGTCCATCGTTGATGTTAATAGTCACACCTGTGTTTGACAAGTCAAAATGTCAATCAGCAGAAAGGTCTGTTGGATAAGATGCGATCTGGCTTCTGAAGTATTAAACTGCTACGTAATTCATACCTCAGGCAGCGTTCATCCTAATGGTCCATCAGTTCTCATCGGGGCCGTAGCCCATTTCTTTACTGGTTATTTGTCATAATTGGATCCTCCAAAGGCAATGCTCAGATGACAACAGTGGGAAGAAAATGATGATAGAACATGATAATTTCCTCCAGCAATGATACCCAAGAGGGTGTTATTTACTGTGATTATGAATATGATCATTATACATGAGTACAGAGTTGGCATCACTTGATGTTGTGTTGCTGTTGTGTTGCATTGGGACCCATTTTACAAGACTTGCTTGTCTCTCCTGGTCAGTTGCGTGACAATGACAGTGTTTTTGCTTTCATATGTTTTTGTGTCTCAAACTTTAATTGTAGTCTAAAAGCTGATTTTTAGACTATTCTCTTTTTTATCTTTAGAGGGTCTATCTGCTTAAATAAAGGGTAAAATAGAGCGGCACTTAAGATAAAATTTAAGTTATCAGAAGGAGGCTCAATAAAGTTAAAAGCTCATTTTTCCATCTAAATAATTCTAAATACTACAATTCTGCATCACTTAAATTTCTTATTAATGTATATTTACTATGCATGTAAATGCACACCAATAACACAATCATGATGTGATCAAGGTATTGTATTGATGTGAGAGTGTAAACCCTATTTACATTTGGTATATAAACACCATCATTGGATTATATTCATAGAACTGGACTGTGATGATGTGTGGATATGTGAGAGATATAGGGACACCCTTCCTTCAAACTATTGACAGGTCCCAATCAGAACGAGCCACGTCACAAGCCCCGCCCCCGGAAGCCCTGCCCCGTCCAATCAAATCACGGCATTTGCCACTGGAAGTCCCGCCACGTCCAATCGCCTTAATTCCCTCTCTTTTTCAAATTTTGAAAACAGCAGAGCCGGGGGGTACAGGGGGTCATGAGAGAATCAGAGATAAGAGTTGTTAAAGGGTTTATGGTTCTTGAGCATTAGGAGAGTCAAGACAGCAACAACAAAACACATGGCTGTGAGAAGAAGCACCTCTGCCTTTCCCGCAGACTATCCTGTGCCACACTCACACAACAGCAGCAGACGCCAGAGTTACTGTGTCAATGAGAGAATCAGAGATAAGAGTAGCAGAACATCCTGTGCACTTCTCAGGACAGGTTAATTAAGCTTTCAAACTAAACACCATCAAGAAGAAGAAGAATGGCTGTGGTAATTAACAATCACGTTCATCATGGACTGTCTTTCAGTGGATCCAGCCCCTGAGTTGGGACACGTGTTATACCTGTTTAGTATTTAAAGTTTTTAAAAGTGTATGAAGTTTGTTATTGCTACTTAATTCGTATCGAAGCAAGATGTTGGTGTTGCACATAACATAGTGAGGACATACACAATGAGGACACTAAAGACACACCAAATGTGTCCAGGCTGTCAGGCTGCTGATCCACAAACCTTCACTTGTGGGCAGATCAATCATGCAGTTTACTGCTTGCTTCCATGGTTGCTGCAGTTTATATTCACAAATGATACGAATCTAGGACTAGGAGAGTCAAGACAGCAACAACAAAACACAGGGCTGTGAGAAGAAGCACCTCTGTTTTTTTTTCCCACAGAAGTTCCTGTGACATACTGACATGCTGACAAACAACAGGGTCAAAAAGACCAAATGGCATGACAAGATAAAAAGACGGATGCTCGTTTGTTTATTGCAACGCCGTGTTTGTTATGAGAGCGCTACGGTATAAAATATGGGCCTGAAAACCCCTCAGGAGACTCACTCAAGACTGAGGACTGAAGACGCAAGATGGGCAGCGGTAATAATATTTATTCTACTATTTCGTCAGTATTTTCATCAAGAAGAAAATATTAGGTCTAAATAACAAAACACCTGTTTTATAGAAATCACGGTTGATATTCACGCTCCAAGGAACGCACCCGTTACCCAGTAAGTGAAGCCTTTATTTATCTGTTAAATCAGTTTTTATATTCCTGCAACTTTGTACTTTTTAAAAAAAAAAATTTCTTTATTTTCAACAGTTACTTCAGAAGAGCTGGAAGGTTTAAGCTTCACGCAGTCAGAATTCGGTAAGTAGGCTACGATTTTCTCTTTGTAAATTGCATCCACAGCGTTTATATTAATACTTTGAAACCGTTTACTTACAGATTTTTTAGAAACCTTGGAACTCCGCTTCCCGCCTGGGAACCCACCCAATTGTCACGGTGATCCAGTAAGTCGAATCCGGTAAGTCGCTAAAACTTTTTTTAAATCTCAATAATAGCTCGATGTTGTCAGCCCGCCTGCAGGATTCAAATGAAACTCGACTTCCTGTTGTCCGAGTCAAAGAGGGGAGGGTGAGAAGAGCGTAGTTCCGGTGACGTGTATCATACAAGTTAGGGAGGGGGTAGCTGCAGCAGCGCCACCTAACACCGGAGGTCTAATGCTTGTAATACAAGAGGGCGATGCAGAGGCTGGTAATAACGTAGAGCATTTATTTTATTGCTTTGTAACATATTCAAAGGGTATTACTTAAATCAAGCAACATTTCTAAATACTTGGGGTGACTGGCATTTGGTTTGTTTATGATTTATATGTTAAAAGTTTCAACAACACAATTTTAAACAAAGTCTTATCGTTTCACACACACACACACACACACAGGCACAGACAGAAGTTTAACTTAATATTCTCTCTCACTACAGAGGCATTGCATCTCGGCTTACAAGTCCACCCTCAACGTCGGGAAAGCGAAAGAACCCCTTCCTACGAAGCGCAGAGGCTGGCTCTCATGAGAGAACTCATAAGCGTAGGACAAACCATCTCTTCCTCCTTTTTAACCCTATGCGAGAAAATACTGTAAATCTTTGTTGTGAAGTTGTTGCACAGTAAGGTGTATCATTTTTGTTGTTGTGAAGTTGTTGCAAAGTAAGCTGCATCATTTTTGTTGTTGTGAAGTAGTTGCAAAGTAAGGTGTATCGTTTTTGTTGTTGTGGTGAAGTTTTTGCACAGTAAGGTGTATCATTTTTGTTGTTGGAAAGTAAAGTCTGACATTTTGTTGCTGGAAAGTAAGGTGTGACATTTTTGTTGTTGGAAAGTAAGGTGTGACATTTTAACATGGATGAAAACATAGATTTAGGGGCTTTTTACGATCTGGTAGAACGATTGAACCAAATTTCGCCGCAACCCCCGGTAGAATTGGTTGGTATCACAGACGCTTTTTCAGAAATCATTCGAGACCATAGCTTTGAAAACTATTTTCAACCTCTAGAAGATGCTCTCCAGCTCTATGAACAAAGCTCACCTCCTTGTTCAGAAATCATTCGAGACCAAAACATTGAGAACTATTTTCAACCTTTAGAAGATGCTCTCCGGCTCTATGAACAATCCTTACCTCCTACTCTCTCACAGCAAAATGATTCTCAGCCCTCCTCTGCCGCTAGCGTTTTATCAACCCCGACCCCAGCCCCAAATTTAGACGAGTCTGTTCCCCCGCAACAACATGGAGGGAATCCGGGTCAGGAAACTGAACTGACCGCGGGTCCCTCCTCAGCATTAAATGAAAATGAGCGGGTAGATCCATCCAGAACGGTATCTCGAGCCCGCTTTAACAATCTTGAAATTAAACGCATGTTAAATTTTCCTCCTCCTCAAAGTGTGCCCAATTATGCTTCATTTTATTCACATGTGATGGACAACCTTCAGGATCTGGCTGATAGAGCAACGTCAGAGGTCAGACGCAATGATGTGATACAGTTGGAGTTGATTGGTGAAAATGTGCGAAATCATGTTTCCGTCACCGTTAACGATGAGGGTGACGCCGTCCTACCGGCTTTTCAAGCCTTACTGGACCGGCTAGTACAATCAAACATGTCAATTATGTCTGACGCCAGCCTAGAACTAGTTGTGCAGGTGGTGCGGAATCCCAGAGGAGGGGTTAAAAGGCTGGCTGAAAAAACTCTAGAATGTGAAATCTTAAAAAAGAAAGCTCGTCACTTGTACGATGTAAACAACACAGAAAACCAGCTCTGCTTCCCCATCAGTTTAGCCCATCTCATCGATCCTAAAGTCAGGCTACACAGCGAGGCAGAGAGTTTCAACGCTGTGCCGGTTTGAGTGAGCAGACATCTGTGGCCTTTAGCAACGTCTTCAAATTTGAAAAGATTTTAAGACGCAAACTCATAGTGTTGTACAGATGTAATGAGGATCAGGTCATGTCTCATTTTGAGACAGATTTCCCTAAAACTTCTGACCCGCCTCTGTTCCTGTTTCTATCCCAAAACCACTACTACGGTGTAAAAAATCTTAAAGGTTTTCTAGGGACACGGCACACCTGTCATTCTTGTTATAAGGGGTACAACAATCCTTTTAAACACAGATGCGGCGGCCATTGCTCCGTCTGCAATGACTGAGCTTGTACCCGTGATCAGTTGAATCCTGTCTTTTGCCAGGACTGTAACCGGACGTGTTGCACTCCTTCCTGTCTGTCTAGACATAAAAAACCTGTAGCAAGGCCGGTGGCTGGGGGGTATGCCAGCGAATGCGAGTTAAATAAGAAATGCCTAAAATGCGGAAAAATGTACTACGCCGCTATGACTAAAGATAGCAAACCACACAAGTGTCCAACCCCTAAATGTAAAATTTGCAAAGCAAAATTAGCTCCAGATTCTGACATAAACTCTAATGATCATCAGTGTTACATTTAACCCCTCCCTGCAACCACAGAGCACAATGAGAAATTGATTTTCTATGATTTTGAAACGTTTGTGGGAAAGGACGGTATGCATCACCCGTACCTGGTGTGTACAAAAACTTTGCAGGGTTCAGAGTGGGGTGCTTATGGTTTAGATTGTGTTAAATCTTTCCTCCTGCATTTCAGAAAGCCTCAATATAGAGGAGCCATATTGATAGCACACAATGCTAAAGGATTTGACAGCTACTTGATCCTCAACGGTATGATAAAGTTGGGTTTAAAACCGTCTCTCATCATGCACGGAAGCAAAATCATCTGCTTCCAAGACCCAGATTGTGAGATAAAATACATAGACTCCCTGTCTTTCCTCACCATGCGTTTTAGTGCTATGCCTAAGGCGCTGGGCTTCAGTAATCAAACCAAGGGGTATTTTCCTCATGGGTTCAGCTCAGAGGAGCGTTTAAACTACAGGGGGCCCTACCCTCCGCCGCAAGATTACGGCGTAGAGCGCATGGGCCCCCGTGAGCAGGAAGAGTTTTACGGTTGGTACAGAGAAGTTAGCCGGGGAACCTTTGACTTTGAGAAAGAAGCCAAACATTATTGTAAAAATTACGTTAACATTCTCTTAACCGGCTGTACCAAATTCAGAAATGAGTTTCTTAGAGAAACAGGTGTGGACCCTCTCAGCTGTATCACCATCGCCTCTGCTTGCATGAAGGTTTTCCTAACCAATTTTCTACCTCCTAAAACCCTAGTGATACCTTCACCTGACGACTACAGGTGCCAATGCAAAACTTTCTCCAATGCCGCCATCCAGTGGTTGGAGTGGGTAGTGCACAGCCAAAACATCTTTATCCAACATGCCCTAAACGAGGGAGAAAAACAGATTGGCAAGTACCATGTAGACGGCTACGCCGAGATCGAGGGTGTAAAGTACGCTTGGGAGTTTCTGGGGTGCTTTTATCACGGTTGTCCGTCTTGTTTTCAACCTCACGAAACCTGTCCTTTGACTGACGCTCCCTTTGAGGAGTTGCACATGGCCAGTGAGGACAAATTACAGACGTTAAGGGCCGTTCACGGTATCCGTACGGTCGTCATCAGAGAGCACGAATGGACAGAGATGAAAAAATCCCATCCAGGGGTGAGAGATTTTCTCAAGGGCTTCAAACCTCCGGAACCTCTCTCACCCCGCCAAGCTCTTTTTGGTGGTAGGACGAGTGCCGTCAGGTTGAGGTACACTGCGGGTGAAAATGAACGAGTACACTACGTAGATGTTACTTCCCTGTATCCGTTTGTCAACTGCAGCTTTCCTTACCCCCTCGGTCACCCTACCATCATCTACAAAGACTTTGATGAGCCTCAAAACTACTTTGGTCTGATCAGAGCCGTAGTGTACGAGCACTCTTTTTCCCCATGTTACCCCACAAAACGTCTCACGGTAAACTGGTGTTTATCCTCTGCCGTACCTGTGCAGAAATCAACAATCAGCAGGGCCCTTGCAACCACGACGATGAGGCCAGAGCTTTGACGGGGGTTTGGGTCACGGCTGAATTTAACAAGGCTCTAGAGTTGGGGTATAGAGTCGCAAAAATCACAGAGGTGTGGCACTTTGACAGACAGAGCGATTCCATTTTTGTCGACTACATACACACCTTTCTGAAAGGTAAGCAGGAAGCTTCGGGGTACCCGCCAGAGGCGACGGATCAGGAGAGCAGGGAAAAGTACATCAGAGACTATAGGGACAATCTAGGCATTCAGTTAGACCCCAATATTGAGGCAAAGAGACAAGTGTCTAAACTGTGTCTCAACAGCTTCTGGGGGAAGTTTGCTCAGAGAAGTAACCTCACTCAGACCACCCTAGTCAGCGAGCCTGAAGAATTTTTCAGCTTTTTGTTTTCAGGGAAATACAGAGTCAATTACTTTAGCTTCCTGAATGACAAAACCACTATGGTTCAATGGACCTACAGCGAGCGCTGTGTCGTACCCCCCAACAAGGTGAATAACATATTCATAGCCGCATTCACCACCGCTTACGCTCGCTTAAAGCTGTACAGTTATCTGGAGCGGGTGCAAGAGAATGTTTTGTATACAGACACAGACAGCTTGGTATACGTGGTGAAAGATGGAGAGACTCCCCTGGAAATGGGTAACTACTTGGGTCAGTTGACGGACAAGTTGGGGGGTGACAGCATTCAGGAATTTGTGGCTGCCGGTCCCAAGAGTTACGCTTACCAAACCTTAAAAGAAAAGAAAGTGCTGCGTGTCAAGGGTATTACACAGACCCAGGAATGCTGTGAGCGGGTCAATTTTGATAGCGTCAGAGAGCTGGTGGAGGGTTACTTAAACAACTCTGAAGAGGGTCTGATTGAGACCCCTTAGCACATCATCACTCGCGATAAAAGAGGGTTTCAGTTGAAAAACTCGTCATTTCTGAAAAAGTTTAGAGTGGTGTACGATAAGAGACGTCTGTTTGCCGACGGAAAAACTTTGCCTTTTGGTTTTTAGAACATTTTGGAAAAAAAAAAAATGTCACACCTTGCTGCTATGGAAGAGATTGATTTTGATCCTAGACTGTGTACGCCTTTTTCGCGTTTGGTTGTGGGACCCAGCGGATGTGGGAAAACTTATTTTGTCACGCCCGTCTACCCAGAACAATACAGACTGGGTCGAGTGTGCTTCCGCATCAGTGGCCGGCCGTTTATATCCCCAAAACAAAGTAAGCCATCATGTCGACTCGGTTAAAAAGAAACGCTCCCTTACTAAAAGCTCTGTACCACGCCACGCCTCAGAAACGTAACGACATTCTCACCCACTGCTCCCCTGACTTTCTCCAGGCTCTGTGCGAGATTGCTTTAAATCATTTGAAAGGAAACATCTCTCTGTCTCCGACTCAATACAAGAAATTAAAAAAACAGAAGAAAGTTATCAGACTGTTGGCGGATAAAAAATAACAGCCTAAAACGCAAACAGCAGACTCTGAAGAAACAGTCGGGAGGTTTTATTTTACCCCTGCATACAGCAGCCATCCCTATAATTGGAGAGCTTCTAGGAGGAATCATTAGAAGAAAATAAAATGTCTCTGAGGACGGCGCAGAAAATGTTTCTTGTCTCACCCCACCAGTTAAGCCGTCTGACTCATTGACAATGAGTCAATGATAGAGTCATTGACATTGACTCTATCTCAAGACCCGTCGACCGAGAACCCAGAGGCTCGGGCCGACGCGGTTAACAAAGTATTGAATAACCTTCCTGTGCAAGACCGCAAGAACACCAGGTACATCATGAAGAAATTAACCGAGAGCGGCGATGGATGGACTCAGAAAGGGGAATTTGTTTACAAGGGCAAGATCGTGAAAGGATCTCATATGCTTGATTTATTTAAAAATCTTTCGCTCTCTTGTAAAAAATCCAGAACCCTACCGCCTAAAGGCTGGACGAGTTTTTTAAGTACTTTGACAGAACTCAACATCCCCTTATCCTGTGTAAATAACCCACGAGCTCGAGATCAATACCATCGTCTCAAAACGGACGGGGCCCTGATCGGATCTGAAGAAGAAGAAGAAGAAGTCGTCTCTCACAAAGACCGGACCGTAAAAAGGAAAATAACATTACCCCCACGCTGGATTACGCCGGTGGGAGAGGAAGAAGGAGTCTTTCCCAAAGCACGGAACGAAAAAAAGAAAGTAACATTATCCCCACGCTGGATTACATATCAGAAAGAAGAAAGAAAGCCTAGATTGCGTAAAACAAGAAAATCTGCGCGTTGGAACAACCTTCCCCCCATAAATTTAATTGTAATTTAATTGCAAGAGACTGAGTCGATGTTTTTTTGTTTGTTTTTTTGTCTTTTCTCAATAAATTGTTTATTACTCACATTCAGAGTCTACAGACATTTTTTCTTTCTTGTTGTTTACAAAAAGCAAAAGCAGAAAAAATTAAAGGTTACAAACTATTTATTATCATTATTTTAAAAACAAAAAGCAGAATCAATTAAAGTCTACAGACAACTTTTAATGGTTTTAAGAAAAAAACAAAATCAGTTAAAGTCTACAGAGGGTACACGAATCTCACAAGTTGTAACAATCTTTAAACATTTGTAAAGAACAAGCCCCATGGTTGAAAGATTCAGAGCTTTGACTTCTGATACAATGCTGATATTTTTTTCACAAAGTTGGACGCCGTAAGATCATTTTTTAACACATCATCATGATACAAAGACAATACTCGTTCAAAAGATAATCTGCATGCCCGGTGGCAGAGGTAATATACGCAGTGTTGACCGCACACGGTGGACAGAGGGTGTTGAAGCTGAAGGTTGTGGTAGAATACGCGGCGAGTCCTGTTATGGTTTTCCAGAAACTGTAAGATGCTCGACGGGTAATGAGGAAAATCCGGGGGTAGTCCAAAAGAGTCAAAAAAGGTTGCGTTACCGTCCTCCTCCAGAGTTAAAGATAACCAGTGCTCCCCAGGTTCGTGTCCTTTATGCGTGTTTACGATAAAGTAAGCGGGGAGTCTAAACGAACGACTCAGTAAAGGTAACTGGTCAGAAGCCCACACACCGCAAAAGACATCACCCAGTAGATGCCGCAAAAGACCTTCCAATTGATGATTATTCATTCTTCTTGTTTTTTAATAATAATCCACCAGCACCTGTCTTTTAGAGTTGATCTCTAGAATGGAATCGTAACAGGCGTAAACAATAAGGGTGGCGGTATGGGGTAAGGGAACTCTGAATCTCAGTTCCAGTCTTAAAGTTCTGTTGGACACGGGGGACAAGGCTTACAAACAAATAAAGAGTATCCGTTCTGAAATTCATCGCGGTTGATACTCAGAGGTAAATCTTTAAGATGTCTCCCCGTGGCGACAAACATGTTGTAAAACTCTCTGACAGAAGTCCCCTGGTAAAATTGAGGTTGAAAAGCCTTGGCCGGAACCTGTCTGCCGTCCTGACATAGAGCTAGATATTCCACGTCATTATGGGCAAAATTGAAGGGCGACAGGTCTCTTCTCCCCGTGAAGGCTTCGTGGTTAACCATCCCTACAACCACGTACTTTGGCATGGTACCCAGAAAAAGGTTCTCCTGGTTACAAATTCTAGAATTCTGAGGGATGGAGTATGTTTTTACATTAATGCGCGATAGAGGGTATAGGGCGTTACCCTTCATTAAAGCAGACGCGTGACCTAAACGAACAGCGGGGGCAACGGTCACTTTTTTCATAAAGAGAGACGCGCCTAGTATTCTCAAACAGAAAGTCGAGTCGCCGGGTACCATGAGGCAAAAGTCATCGCTGGCGCGGGTCAGTTTAATTCTCAAGTCTACAGAGTTCAAAAGAAGCCTCTCACAGAAAAATATGTCCCCGTGGAGAGGACCCAGCAGTTGAACCTCTCTAGAACCGGCGGTAAACCGACCTCTCTGATTTAGACCTCTATTAGGCCCGTTATTGATGACTATAGAGTCTATAGCCCCGGCCGTGTCTTTGTAAAACAACCCGGCGCTGAATTGCCTGTCTAACGTATCCGCTGAATAGTTGAGCAGAGTTTCGATCATAGCGCTGTAAGGGTGCATGGCGCTAGACTGTGAAATCAACCTATCTCCCAGAGTAACGTCGCATTGGCTAAAAATGGTATTCAGAGGATAGTTGATGAGCGCCACTGGCTCTCCATCCTGCAGGTCGGTACCGTCCGCGTTGGTAATTTTTAGGCGGAGGTGTAACAAAGTGTCGTTCAGATCCAAATACTTTTCACCGTCTCCGGGGATAAAGGACTCAATGGGGCCTCTGTCGGTAATGGCTGATAAAGGTAAAACTTCCACGTAGACCTTATCTTCGATAGAAAGCTGCGTCATGGGGGCTGAACATAAATCCAGCTCCCCCATAGTACACTCGGCACATTTATGATGTAACAGGGCCATGGTTTCTAAAATATGTCTCCGCTCCGGACTGAGCTCCTCCCTTTAGGTCGGTTTCTTCCGACTGATTTTCTCTTTTTTGAGTTTCTGCGTTTTTTACTTCACTCTGTAATGCGATCTCCCGACGGTCTCTTCCTCAGTCTCCGCGACAAAACCATTATACCGTCTGATCCTTCTTGACTCTGGTTCTTGGTAAATTTCCGTTTGGCTTATCACGTCGGAGGCGATGTTGGAGGCGGCTGATTTCAGATGAGGTTTAGCAATGGCGAAACCTCTTTTCACCAGAGGGGATACAAACCGAAACAATTTTGAAAATATAGAGCCTATACCTCGGCCGTACATGACGGGCGCTCCGTAAAAACCGGGCAGAGTGCCACCGACTTGATTTTCATAATAACTCACAAAACGATGAGGATCCGATCTCAAAGACACCTGTGCCATAATTGATCCCTAAGGTAAAGCTTTAACAGGCCTAAAATGCAGTTTCACAATAGTTTTCCCGTAGGTAAAGTTTACCAGGACGTTCTGATCCGTTTTAATCTCAAAGTGAATGTTTTCAATATGTTTCTTCACCACAGGTAGATAGTCGGCGGGGTTAAAACACTGTGTGACTATGTCATCAAACGTCCCCTTTACTTTAACCGTGCGTAGGAGAGGAGCGTAAGCGTCACCCACCATCCGATGACGGACCACGTCGCTATAACAGTAAAGCTGATAGAACCCCGACTTTATATCAGCCGGGTAGGGAGCCAGTCTCGCGTCAAACTTAAACCACTCTCCCGGTTTGAATCCCAGCATGTAAGCCACGGGTGGAAAAAAAGCGCAGATGGTATTGACCGCCTGCTTGATATTCATATCTTTTTTGAATCGAGCTATAATTGAATTGAATATCGGTTCCAACTTTTTTAAGAAAAGCTTCCATCTCTTTCTCAAGCTGAAGCAGATTCGTGTATTAACCCCCCCTAAACCTTTGGCGGTGGACCTCGGACTCTTGATTCTCGGGGTTAGGTTTTTGTCCATGTATAGAGTAGGTAACGTCTCGATGACTGTCTCCTTTCATTAATGGGCGGTGGACCTTGGACTCTTGATTCTCGGGGTTAGGTTTTTTCCTCCAATCAAAGTAGGCATCGTCTTGAGGAATGTTAAACCAGGTGTGCGGGTATGAAATCTCCTGCTACCTGCCACGAGCCCTCTAAATTAATACGCTGCTAAATCCACCCTAAAACTAGAACTTGTATTGTTTTTAAATACATCGAGGCTGGCGTTGGAGGGCAGCGTCACATAAAACCCCTCGCCTGACATTTGATCCATGATGTAATGAAACAAATGAGAAAAGAAAGTAGGTTTTATACATTTTTCAGTTGAGAGGCTTTGACCTAGCTATTAAATTTTTCGGGGCCAGTTTTTCCAGCGTACTAAAACCTGTTTTTCACCCCCGACGGTACGTCATCTCAGAATTTTCTCCACCTGATACAGCTTGTCTTTAGCCAGTTTTACTTTTTGCAGCTCTGCCTTGTAAAATTAACCGTAAAATTTTGTTATTAATTAACAAAAAAGGCCTACAGGGTGAACAAATGGGAAACTTTTATATCGACCGTATCTTTACTCCATTCTGTCACAATTTTTCCAAAAGTGTCTGACAAACAAGTTTCACTTATACAGAGGGTGCGCTGTACAATCAGATCCCAGGATGAAGCATGGGCTCGTACTTTAACAAAAATGTTTTCCAGTCGTTCGATTTCTGCATCTCTGATAAAACCGTCCGTATTGTTGTGTTTAAAAACTCTGTTTTTAATGGCCCGTTCCAAAAGATCTATTAACTGACAAACAACATCACAATCCTCCACAGAGCTAACAAGTTTTATCCAGTAATTACCCATTTTATTGATCTTTGTCCCAACAGTCCTTCATCACTCGAAGCTGGTCTATTTTCACCACATCCTCCCCGATCAGGTTTTCGTACATGTCGTGGATAACGTCGTAGATCTTCCTCGTTGATTTCAGTTCATGTAAAAGCGTCTCTGCGACTGTTTTGACTCTGACCTCGTCTGCTTGGATGTTGTGCATGCGTAACAGACACTGAATGGTAGGACTGAATCGGGGGGTCCAGAGTCTTTGCATCAGCCGGTAAAAGTTGGTCGAGTAGAAATCATCCTCTAGTATTTCCAAACACTCGCGTTGTCTCTGGCTGGGGTGGTTGGTCAGACAGCCGTGGCAGGCGTCTTTCCGGTAGTTACCTAGAGTAATGTTGAGCAGATGGAGCACGGTGGTTTTTACAGCGTTGATGAACACGGAGGACACCCATCCGTCGACTTCATCTTTCTCGGGGGTCGCTGCTCTCGGAGGAGATGAGGGAGAGGGAGAGTCGCGCACCTGGGACTCCTCAAATCCGGCGTCCGTAACGTCTGAGTCAGAGGAACCGCCGGGGGAACCGTCGGGTGAGTCACGCTCATCCGGACAGGGTGGGTTCGGTGAAGGCTCTGTCGGAGGCTTCTTCACCATCCTCAGACGAACAGGCTTGGGACAATCACAAGTCAGCCCTTCATCGTCGGACGAGTTACACGGCGGACGTGGGTCCGGCGAAGGTTGTCGCTCCCAAAAGGTTGTTAGACTGGTCTGGCTCAGGTTCCATCCGTTGCTCTCCATGTTTTGTTTTGTCCTGTTGCTCGTTGTCTGACTGCGTCAGGTTGTTTCTGACGGTCGAGGTTTGACTGTGTCCCCAACGGGTACTCCTTATATTGCGTGGTTAGGGTTGTGGAGGTGTGGCGGGGGCGTGGTTTAAAAGATCATAGCTCTCTTTGTGACTAGAGCGTCCCTCCAGTTGCGACAGCTGCGAAAGAGAGAAGTGAATCGCTCAGCTTCTTCTTCCATCTTTTCAGACCAAGCAGCGACCGACAGGTCTAACAATGTCCGAAATACCCCACAATCAGATCACAATCTACAGCTTCCTTTTCCCCGGACCTGCGAAGGCTGACGCGGAAGAACCATCGACCAGAGGGTGAAGTTTTGGTCTGCCACACAGCGCAGGTAACAATTTTTCTCGGAGCTTCTTCATCCTCCACGTCGAAAGATTCCAATCTTGCTTGTTTAGCAGGGTGTAGCGAGGGTTTGCTCATCATCCGTTGTCTCCTTACTCCCCCTGAGATGATGCATCAGCAGTTTCAGCACTCCCCAGTCGTTGGAAGTCAGCGTAGCTATGGCGGTCACAGGCCCCAGCGTTTCACCTTCATCCAGCTGATAAAAACAAAGATCGCCAGTTTCATACTTGAACACATAGCCCCAGACCCTTCGCAGACCGTAGGGTTCTAAAGGCCATTCTTCTTGCAGACACTCGGGCGGAGGCACCTGAGTTCTACTCAAATAGACGATGCGTTTCTTCGGAGCGTCCGTTAGCGAGGTTAATTCTTGATAGATTGTGACGGGCGTCTTGCTAATGAGCGCCTGAGTGTTGTCTTAGATGATTTAGAGTCTTCCATGTTTGTTTGTTTGTTTGTTTCTCTCTCTCTCTTCTTCTCTCCAAAACTGGTTTAAACTAAACAGTTAAACCTGGGTTAATAAATGGGCTAAGAAGGGGGACGGACGAGAGGAGGAGCAGAAGGAGGGGCTCTAAAATAAAATAAAAATCGGATGGGGCGGGACTTCCGGGGGTGGGGCTTGTGACGTGGCGCGTTCTGATTGGGACCTGTCAATAGTTTGAAGGAAGGGTGTCCCTATATCTCTCTTATGTGGACTCTCATCTTTAGTTTGGTTATTAATGGGCATTTTAGCCTCTAATCATATTCCCTCCTCCATTGGTCTACCACGTATCAACACTATCTAGACTATGAGTAAATCTCTGGTGCTTCCTGTGGCACTAGTGGACATTTGCCTAGCCGTTCCTCTGTGGGACAACATCTTTGCATGTACATGCTCTATATGTTGAAACTCTAAAAAGACTGGCTCAAGGCACTGTGTAATTGCAAATATCAAACAAAAATAGCAACAATGGCATAGTGAAGGAAAGATCTGGCTGTGTCTTGGAGCAAAACTTTCGTAACAATATGTGAGGGGTTGAAATGGTGAATTGTCTACTGTGACTGCATATCAAGATCTGCCTGTCGCTTCCCGCCTTAGCCTTCATCACTGGCTAGCAAGGGTCCAGCCCCACTTGTTCCGGATTCATTTTAAGGTTCTTGTTCTTACGTATAGAGCCCTGTATGGTCAGGCACCAGTGTACATCTCTGACCTGCTCCATCCTTACACCACCAGTAGGTCACTGAGGTCTTCTGACAAGGGCTTACTGGTTGTTCCTCATGCCCGACTAAAAACAAGAGGTGATCGTACCTTTTTGAAGTAGTTGCTCCAACACTGTGGAATGCCCTCCCTATAGACATACGATCTGCGGCCTCTGTTGACGCCTCTAAAAAACAGCGGAAGACTTATTTATTTAAACTGGCCTTTGTCTAGTCTGGTGCTGTATGATGTTTGTCTTTGTGTGTGTGTGTGTGTGTGTGTGTTTTTAAGGTCTGGTTGCCTATGTTTTATTGCCTGTTTCTTTTTACTGTTTTTATTGTCTTATTTTTTACATTTGTACTTTTGTGAAGCACTTTGTGATCTTGCTCTGTGAAAGGTGCTATACTAAATAAACTTACTTACTTACTTACTTACTTACTTACTTGGATGCAAATATAAATTAAGCTGTGCAACTTTATGTTCTGACCAAGCACTAAGCCACAAAATGGCTCCAGCATTCAGCCCTTGTTTTCCTTTTTGGGTATATTGTTTCATGCTCTGCTGGGCTTTCATGTGCTATTGTTCTCGGCCTGGTGCTCCTCTATTGCTTGTTTCCTCCCATTCTGTCCAGTTGTGTTTCTCTCTCTCTCTCTCGTGTGTGTGTGCTGCACAGTGTTCGGTTCTCCTCTATTCTCTTCCATTCTGTTCTGTTTTGGTTGAGTGTTTTGGCCTATGGCTGGTTAATAAGAGCCTTTAGGGTGTCATGAATAAAATATAATCCAGATCTCCCTGCCAATCTCCAATACAATGATACATTGTTTTGTGCTTATGTGTGTGTGTGTGTGAGGGGGATTAAGAGCTTTACCAGCAAGTGACACACTGTTTGTCCTTCTGTACACAGTAAGTAATCCATTTCCCTCCCACACTCAACAGAACATGTTGAAATTGCTGGTAATATATGTCCAATCAGCTGTAACATTTTACTGTTTCATTGCTTATTTTAAATTCTGCTTGTGTTATATATTTGATTTGTCTTTTTCCCTGCTGAATCTTTCTACTGTTGTACCTGCCAGCCAATTTCAGCATGATGAATAAATTATTTCTTCTTTAGCCCAGAGGTCTCCTGAAGCAGCGGACAGGTACAGGGAGGCCAGAAGGACGACGGCCTCGGTGGTCACCAAAGCAAAAACCCGGGTGTGGGAGGAGTTTGGGGAGGCTATGGAGAAGGACTTTCAGTTGGCCTCAAGGAAGTTCTGGCAAACCGTTAGACGACTCAGAAAGGGAAAGCAGGGCTTGGCCCAGGCTGTGTTCAGCAGGGGAGGAGAGCTGCTAACCCAGACTGGGGATGTTGTCGAGCGGTGGAAAGAGCACTTTGAGGAACTTCTGAATCCAACCAACAGAGTTTGAAGACTCGGGGGAAGACTCACCCATATCCCTGGCAGAAGTCTCCAAGGTAGTCAGAGAGCTTCTTGGTGACAAGGCGCCAGGTGTGGATGAGATTTGCCCTGAGATGCTGAAGGCTCTGGACATTGTTGGCCTGTCTTGGCTGACACGCCTCTTCAGTGTCGCATGGAGGTCGGGGACAGTGCCTGTGGAGTGGCAGACCGGGGTGGTGGTTCCCGTCTTCAAAAAGGGGGACTGGAGGGTGTGCTCAAACTACCAGGGTATCACACTGCTCAGCCTCCCCGGGAAAGTTTATTCCAGGGTGCTGGAAAGGAGACTATGACCGATTGTCGAACCTCGGATCCAGGAGGAGCAATGTGGATTCCGTCCTGGCCGTGGCACAGTGGACCAGCTCTTTACTCTTGCAGGGCTGCTGGGGGTTCATGGGAGTTTGCCCATCCAGTCTACATGTGTTTTGTCGACTTGGAGAAGGCTTTCGACCGTGTCCCCTGGGGGGTCCTGTGGGGGGTACTGCGGGAGTATGGGGTACCGGGGTCGCTGCTACAAGCCATCAAGTCTCTATATAACCAAAGTGAGTGCTGTGTCTGCATTCTCGGCACAAAGTCAAACACGTTTCAAGTGGGTGTTGGACTCTGCCAGGGCTGCCCCTTGTCACCAATTCTGTTTGTGATATTCATGGACAGGATTTCAAGGCACAGCCGGGGGGAGGAGATTGTCCGGTTTGGTGGCCTCAGAATAGCATCTCTGCTCTTTGCGGATGATGTGGTTCTGTTGGCTTCATCGGGCTGTGACCTTCAGCATGCACTGGGGCTGTTTGCAGCTGAGTGTGAAGCGGCTGGGATGAGTCCGAGGCCATGGTTCTCAGCCGGAAAACGGCGGACTGCCCCCTTTGGGTTGGAGGTGAGTTACTGCCCCAGACGGGGGCGTTCAAGTATCTCGGGGTCTTGTTCACGAGTGATGGTAAGATGGAGCGTGAGATGGACAGGTGGATCGGTGCAGCATCAGCAGTAATGCGGGCGTTGTACCGGACCGTGGTGGTGAAGAGGGAGCTGAGCCGGAAGGCAAAGCTTTCGATTTACCAGTTGATCTACGTTCCAACCCTCACCTATGGTCATGAGCTATGGGTAGTGACCGAAAGAATGAGATTGCGGATACAAGCGGCCGAAATGAGTTTCCTCCGCAGGGTGGCTGGGCTCACCCTTAGAGATAGGGAAAAGAGCTCGGACATCCGGAGGGAGCTCGGCGTAGAGCCGCTGCTCCTTCGCATCAAAAGGAGCCAGTTGAGGTGGTTCGGGCATCTGATTAGGATGCCTCCTGGCCGCCTCCCTTTAGAGGTTTTCCGGGCACGTCCAACTGGTAGGAGGCCCCGGGGCAGACCCAGAACACGCTGGAGGGATTATATATCTCATCTGGCCTGGGAACGCCTTGGGGTCCCCCTGGAGGAGCTGGAAAGCGTTGCCGGGGAGAGGGACGTCTGGACAACCCTGCTTAACCTGCTGCCACTGCGACCCGGCCCCGGATAAGCGGAAGAAAATGGATGGATGGATGGATGGAATAAATGATTTGAAAAAAAAAGTTTTACCTCACATGCACACACCTGCTGTACATATACTGTACATGTACAATACACACAAATACAGATGTGCACACAGGGCCATAATGGTTGTACCATAGACTATATAAAGATGGACGACACGTCTCCGCTTCCTCCCACTGTACAAAAATGAAGTCAAAATATCCTGGATACAGGAGCTGCCATCTTGCGCTGGTGACGTCATTTGGAGCCAAAGTCTGCGCAGTAGTGATCTAGGTCCTGTCCATACACGCGCCCGAACCAATCGTGAGCACACTCACAGTTGTCAATCATGATGTGAAACCCACTGTTTATAGCATCAGTAACTAATTAAAACCAAACTTGTCAGAAAAATGAACACTTGAAAAAACATCAGCATGATAAGAACTACTTTAAATGACAAAAACCATCTTTGGGAACATTTTTCAGTTTGGTCCATGTCCCATCCACTAACAGGGGGCGGGGTTTATGACCTATACTGCAGCCAGCCACCAGGGGGCAATTCAGATGTTTTGGCTTCACTTTTGGGGAGCTGTCATGTAGTGCATCTGGTTTGCACACACACACACTTTCAAATTTAAAATCTTTTCTCTATCTACTGTATGTCGTCCTGCTGGGTAACCTAATACATTTCCACTACAAAGAAACTAGATTTTCTATCTGTCAAAAGCTAAAGAACTTTTCTCTCCCAAATGTAGATAAAACGGAAATGCTAGTCTTAGGCCCTAAAAAGCAAAGATCACTGTTCTATGTTAAAAGGTAAATTCCCTTATATTTCAACCTGGCGTATTTCCCATAAATGTGGCTATTGTGATTCTATGGTTCTAAGCTCCATTGCAGAGATTCGGGGAAACAAGGACTCGCGCAAAACAACATATCATGGCAAGCTGCACAAGCCTCTTACAGCTTTCCAAATAAACATCATTATTACATGAATCAACACTTGTCTCTGAGTGCGACTGAAAGTAAACACAGAAAGTAGCTCCCTGGAATGGCCACTATGGGTAACATAGCATAGGGATCTACATCCAGGTCAACTTGGTGGCTTTTTCTCTCAGCTACAATTGTAATGTTGGATCATAGTGGGTCAGGGAAAGTGTATAACCAGTTGCTAGTGTTTATTGCTGATGGGTCACACATATTGCAATCCATCACATTAATTAGCTTTTTTTTGTGTTGTAATAACTCTTTCTTACTATATGGAGAGCTGACCGTGTGGTCCAGCTGACCTCAGCCTTTCCTTCCAGCTGATTTTGAGGAGGTGAAATACAGTCTGAAAGACAACAGTGTTGATCAGAGCCACACATTAATTAGTTGTAACATAGTTACGCAGCTGGGATCGAATGAGGGGTGGAAGCAACCAAAACTAATTGATGAAATAATTGATAATTGGTGATGAAAATGGATATGAATTAAAAAAGGGAGTGAGTGATAAATTATCAAGTAATTTGATTAATTTAAAGCCAATTTGATTTAAACAGTCGTGATATGATGAAAACAGGGCCATGTTTCATAATTTTCCCCATCTTACATTCATCACTCATCATTCACAACACAAAATTGCCATTTATTGTTTAAGGAAAGTGGCCTCAAGGGTGGGAGTAACAAAAAATAATTGAAAAAAATGGAAGTAATAAAATTGCTTACGAATTAATAATGGAAGTGATGAAATGTATGTGAATTGAAAAATAGAGTCGATTGTCGATTGATATGATCAACTTGATTGACATTATATTTCATTTTTGTTGCCTTAACATTGAAGTCTGTCTTGAGGCATATTATCACAGCACGTAGTCCCAATCCAGATTTCTGTGTATACGTGGAATTGATGGTTGTACTCCTTCTGCTACCATATCAGACACACACATGCTCTGGGCACCCACCCACTGGATGGATGACAGCAGCTACATCGGAGCCATCTAGGGTTGGAGATGAAAATTTTGATATATCAATTTTTTTCACTCAAACAAGAGGGATGCAAAGGACCAGCAGTGAAGTCAACACACCTGTCACCCCAAATGAAATGTCGCAGCAGGAGCTTGAGGATTTCCAGACGTCCTGATCATCAGTGAAGATGTAATGTTGGCTATCTTGCATGATAATGTTAGACAGCTAACACTGGATCTGAACTCTAATTGTATATTAACATGTCTACAGGAACAAGCTGGTGCATTAAGTGAGAATCTCACCAGACGTGCAGCTGCACTTGCCGTCAGTGTCCAGAAAAAATGCCAACTTTCCCAGGTATTGCACTACCATAACTCAGTGTCATTATTATTATGTGAACATGTTTTAAATTGCATGCACCCCTTCCAATGCACAAGGCCGAATACAAATTCAATAGTAAATTTAAATTTAAAAAAAAAAAAGTAAATGTATATTTACATAGTATATCTATGGATCATTTTATAATCAATCCCATTGTCAGGGCAACAGTCCCATATTTTGTAACAGGAATACAGACTCTAAATGAAGACTCCTTACTTTCTATTTCTTCTAGCAATCCATGGTCATGTCATTGTCCCAATCACAGCAAGGGTCCATCAAAAGAAATCAGTGATAGGTTTATCTTGGATGGATGAACACCATTCCTCTGTAAAGGCAGTAGCATTTTATTCCATTCAGTGAGCCCTGGTGCACAGAAGCATCTGCATTTGATATGTTTCTCCACTCTTTTCTTCAGGTTTTTCCTTTAATTTGTTTTAAATTAAAAACAAATAAAATGCTATGGCCATTGTAGTCACCAGATCTCAACCCAGATGAACACCTATGGAAGATTTTAGACCAACATGTAAGACAATGCTCTTCACCACCACCACCATCACCAAATGATATAATATAAACCTTTATCTTCAAATTAATTTAGTGATGTCTGTGACTGTCTCTGATGCTATATGTCCTTTTTATGTCTGGCTATGTTTGTTTTTCCTGATAACCAGGGAATCTGCTGTACTCAGGTCTCTCTTGCAAAAGAGATCTTGATCTCAATAAGATTACCTGATTAAATAAAGGTGGTATATATAAATGAGGGAATACCTTGTGGAGGAATGGTTTCCTGGAGCTGGAGGCTCGTGGTGGCCTGACTCCATACCACGACACTTCATGGTGATGGACAAACAGAATATATAAGTATATACTGTTTGTGTGTGTGTGTGTGTGTGTGTGTGTTGATGTCCATGTCTCCTTTGCATACTTGTTTCACACACAATCTTCCTTTAAAAATAAAAAAACAGCATTCTTTGCTATTTTTAATTGGTGTAATTTTGGTACTATTAGGACTAGGTTATAAATTCAGTATTATTGTTTATTGTCTTCCAGTATTTACACTTAACAGAAAGAAAAAAAATCAAATCAATTTCCATTGCTTGAGCTTTTATTACTCTTTAAAGTGGTACCTAATGTAATTCTGACCCTTGAGCAATAAACACCCTGTGGTTCAAGGACAGTGACCATTTTGGCATGAAATCTTGTTCAGGGGACTCTTGAGAAGGGTTATCCTAGTTCTTGGTGATGGACAAACAGGATGTGTCTTGCACTTTTTTTTTTACATGTTTCAGAGGAGCATCAACAGTATTGTCTCTGTAGTCTAGCGGTATCAAACTGCTCTTCTGAACACCTTGACAGACACAATGAAGAGGATCTTCGAAAGACATTCAGGCAGTATGGAGCAGCTCCAAGAGGAGGCACTGGCAACATTGGACAAGGTTTCATAACGGCCACTACATACATGCAGGACATTCAGAAGCTTTTTAACCCAGTTAGACCAGAGGAGATAGTGGTGAGTGGTATGTTAAAGGGTTTGTAGAGTTAAGAAAAGACAAGGGTTCTTGCAATCAAAAAAAGTTTTTATTACATACCCCTAATAAGAGTCTTGAACAGTTGTGTCAAATTCCAGAATGTTTGATATGATCAACACCACACCACAGAGCTGCCACAAAGATGGGTTTTTGTATGATATTATTGATGGGAGACTTTTCATATCCCACCCACTGGTTTCAATAAAACCTTTTGCTTTGCACGTGATTTTATACACTGATTAAATAGTGATATGCAATCCCCTGGGGTCACACGCTCCTGTAAATAAATCACTGATGGTTTATTATACTTTAGGAAACACAAACCCCAAGTTTAGGTCAAAGCTTGATGCAATCAGACCTGTTGCTATAGCAAAAGCTAAAAATGATGAAGACTTACAGTCGCTGTATAATGGTGTCAAAATCCAAACACAGAATGATGAAATGGATTTATTTGGTGCTGTAGTTTCATTATGTGGTGACACACTTGCACAACATGAGCTTGCTGGCTTCAAAGAAGGAATTGGTTTTGCCTATAGTAAGTGTAGGCATTGTGAATGTACCTTTGAGGAAATGCAAAGGAATTTGGACAAACAAAGTTTTACTAAAAGGACGGTGGATAAACACATCAGACAGTGCCTTAAAATAGAAAGGGCTAGCACAGACTTTTTGAAATCAACCCACAAAACCACCTATGGAATTAACAGAAGAAGCAAGTTGGTTGATATAATGCACATCATTCTTGAGGGTGTTGCACCCATGGAAATGAAGTGTGTGTTAAAATACCTTGTTTTCTCTGGACAGATGGAGTTGGACATGTTCAATGCAGAGTTTTCCTTTTTCACCAATAGATGTACATCACAAACCCTGTCCTATCAGTGTCAGTACCTTGGCATCTAATGACACCAAACTCAAATAGTCCTCTGGGCAAATGCTGATCTTGTTGAAGATGATGCCTTTTCTGTTGAACAGTATAGAGAAAAATGTATATGTTCAGTCTGTTTTGGACCTAATTGAGATAGTTCAGATACTTTTTGCCCCTGTTTTATCTGTTCAAAGTGTATTAAGATTGAAAACAATGATTGAACAGCATCTAAAACAGTTTAACCAACTTTTTTTCTGAGAATAATGTAACTCCTAAGTAACCATACATGCTCATCCCTGCTCAAATGCTTTCTCTGGGCCCTTTGATAAGGCATGTGCATGAGATTTGAGTCAAGGCACTGATTTTGGTCACTGAAATGGAACTTCATAAATGTCTGTAAGTCACTTGTGAACCATAATCAGCTTTGTGAATGTTGTCAAAATGAAATGGGCACTGAGCATCCAATTTTTGTACATGAGACGGAATTGTCTCAGAAGAAATGTCTCAGAAGTGACATATATGGAGTACATTACAGCAAAGATTAGAGATTGATGGCATGCAACATGCACTCACAGTAAAGTGGTTTATTCTTAATGGAAACAAGTATGTCAGTGAAAGGTCTCTGATAATCACCAATGCAAAAGAGACAGTACCTGTCTTTGGACTTAAAATAAAAAAACATTTATGTAATAGACTGTTCATTGTATTGTTTTGAATATCAGCTTTCTGAGACTCTGGGTCTGAATAGAGATCGTTTAGCATATGAAGTTGCTGTACCTAATCTTGCCCAGGCAACAGAGTTGATAGATGCTGAAAAGCTAGTTGATACATCATCATATTATCCAGTCAGTTTCAGAAATAGTGTGTATGTTTTGACAAAATATAACCTTGATGATGATTGCACTTAAAGGTGCAATATATGAGATACTGAACATTAATATAGCACCAAACAACTATTTGCTATGTAAAGATACAGTGGAGTAATGGTGTCCTGATCAGAGAATGACGTGTGCGAATGTGTGTGTTGTTCTCTGAGCTGCTCTGTTCGTTTTGGTAGCTGGTCAGGCTGCATGTGCATGTGAGTCCCTCTGCATCTTTAAAGAGACTGAGAGAGCTGATGCCCACGCATCATTGTAAAAGTGAGATGAGAGACTGCAGTTCAAAGCCTTCAGCTGAAGGCATTCATTCATTCAGAGCTGACTGAACTCACCCCCAGAGACTCCAGTTCTTTCTGTTATTTCCCCTCCAGTCTCTCTTCTTTCTCCCCTCTCCTCTCTGTGCGTTCATGAAGTAAAGTACATTTCCCCTCCAGTCAGCAGTCAACATGGACGAAGAGAGACTATACCGAGAGAGGTCAGCACCTCTGCGGCTCGCTGCTGCAGACAGGTTGAGAAGCGAGAGTGAAGATAAATCCACTGTTTAATCCCAAAAGTTTAAAAATGTTATTACTATTATATAATTGGGTGGAAAATCAGTCAATCTGGCAATATTTCTTGGCTGTAAAAATGTTCTGCCCCAGATCCAGTTATTTTCAGCGTGCGGTGTCAACCAATCAGAAAATACAAACATATCACACACATACCGCCGTCAGGCAGAGAAAAGTACACCCTTTGGCAGACAGACAAAGACTGCAGGCAGCGCTTTTTCATTAGTCATCGTGTGTTTCTGTAATAATGTATGATTTATGTGAGAGTAACTGAAATTTATACACACACACAGAACACAAACAGTAACAAAAATGATTTTTCATTCAAATATGTATTTCACAATTTGAATTGCAGGAGGGGTGGAGCCCCGTGCCCTAATGGGCCACTTGCCACTGGTTACAGTCATTGACAGCATCTTCTCATTTGTTTATGGTCACTATACCAGCATCACTGCACAATATATATAATTATAGTACATTGTTTTTGCAAATGCTACACATGACACTTAACATTGTAATTATCTCTATAAATTAAATGTCTGGTTCAGCTTTGGTTTTGTGTTGTTGAAATAGAGTAATAATGCATGTGGAGCATTAGAATTTCTAAATAAACAACACAACTAATGAGTTATTGTCTTGACTCAGAAAATGTAGAGAAATCTAGTTTTTCTCAATAAGAAGGAAATTGCCTGGAAAACAATGTGTGCTTTCAAAGTGTGACAACCCTTATTCTATAAAGAGATAGCCCCTCTCCTTTAATGTATCCATGGTTACAGAACTAATTGGCTAATTAACATCCAACAGAGTTTGTTGTTTGGGAGTCAAGTCCCCACCACTCCACATTTCCTCTCAGCCCACACACACATTGGTTATGCCAGAGAAATGGTGTTAACCAGAGTGCTTTGCCTGCAAGCGATTTTGAAATTTCACAAAAAGTGTTTCACAGCTCTCCATTACAACTGGAGAGAAGATATCACACACACATGCACGCACACACACACAACACACACACACAGGAACTGGTTATCGGGCAAATTTAGCATTTTATATGAACTGACAGCTCTTTCTCTCACACACAGCTGCACATACAGTACACATATTATGTGGCACATACGTGCACACAAACATTTACACCATGACCACCTGGAAGTGATGGTGATATCAACACAGCTGTGGAGTGAACTAGCAGCCCCTATAGAGGCTGCAGTGTTCATTACACCCCAAAATAAACCAGACAAAATGATCGTCATTATTAGAGCCGTGCCAAGAGTGTAGTTAAAAATGTAAAGACTGTCCTGGGGATGGCTGTACAGGAAAGGTCATTGGGTCATTAAAACCATAAGAATTTAACCTCTTGGGAGCATGAATGTGCTCAGGTCAAGCTTAATAAAAATGTAATTATTGGTTAATGAGATATTTTCCATTAGTGCTGACATATTGAGCTGAGAGTGGTGCTAGAGGAAAGCTCTTGGGGGGTCCAGAATTAAAAGGATTTATCCCATGGGAAGCGTGAATATCCATGTCAAATTTCACGTGGCTCAACGAGTAGCACTGTCGCCTCACAGCAAGAAGGTCCTGGGTTTGGATTCACCTGTGTGGAGTCTGCATGTTGTCCATGTGTCTGCATGGTTTTCCTCCCACAATCAGGCAGGTTAGATGAATTGGAGACTCTAGATTGCCCATTGTGGGTGTGAAAGGTTGTCTGTAAGTGTAAAGGTCTCAAGAAGCTTCAGACGAACTTGGTTGCACAACAGGTTTTCTGACCTAAAGGCAATAATGTTTGTACCTGTTCTAAAAGGCCGCAGTCTAAGGCCGGACGAAAAGTCTGCCATCATAGCCTCCTCCTGGCTACTTCCCACTGCCTCCCTGAACTCTCTCCAAGAATTATTTTTTGTTAATGTCGAAAACAGGTTCACCTCTAGGGAGCATTAACATTTTCAGTACATCGCTTGTATATATGTACAGAATTAGGCCTAGGCTAGAGGAAAGGTCACAGAGTTACTAAAAACACTAGTGCTGTGTCTCAAATCACGTACTTCTGTTAGTACACTTACATGCAGTATACTGTGTACACTATGTACTGACTTGTGTAGTACGTTAATTTTGACAGGGTAGTGTTGTCTCAAATCGAATACTGCTGTTGTGCTTACCGGAAATGACGATCACAACCTTTGACCACGTCTTCTTCTTCTTCTTTTTAATGACAGATTGCAACCAGGCGGAGCATTATCGTCAATATTTTACTGCGATTGCCGCACGCCGAAATATCTGCCAACTTGTTTGCTCACTTGACTTCAATTCAGTTATATCAAAAATGAATAAAAAATGAATGTGCTTTTACTTTTAGCAGTAACAATCGCAACCGTGGCCGCCATATTCATATGTTGGTGGTCCTCCCCTTCCACTACGTAGCCAAGATGGCGACCAGTGAGGGTGAGAAGTGTGCAGCGTTCCACACTCAACTTTATGACCATTATGAGAACATCATCCGGGTACTCATAGTACACTGCATAGTGCCATACTTGTCAGTGTGAACGCACTTATGCACTCAAAATATTAAGTGTAAGTACGGAAGTACGCAATTTGAGACACAGCATAGGATTCATCATCTGGGGACTATGATTATTCACAGCAAATAGATAGATAGATAGATAGATAGATAGATAGATAGATAGATAGATAGATAGATAGATAGATAGATAGATAGACTTTATTAATCCCCAAGGGGAAATTATATTATAGAAATCCAGCATTCATTCTGAAGATCTCTTGTCGTGGGTCAGAGACATTTTGACCTGAGAATGCTACTACAAGAAAAAGTTAAGGGGTCAAGAAAATTATTAGGATTAATCCTCTGGAGACCATGAATATCAACGACAAATGTTATTTAAATTTGACCATTCGTTTTTGAGATTCCTTGTAATTGACTAATTGTTAAGTGGAAATTTGACCAGGTGGTGGCACTAAACAAAAAATCAGGGGCTCACAAAATTGCAAGGATTCATCCTTTTGGTACCATGAATATCTACAACAAATTCCATGACAATCAGATGTTGACCAGTAGATGTTGAGATATGTGGATGAAAGTTTTGGACAAACTCATTGAACCAGCAAAACCGCCATCATCCTCAGGCCCCTATATTAGTGGGTCAGGAAAGGTTCACTTCCTGAGGGTTGTTGGTTGTGCTGTCAGTGAACCTGGAAATTCAAAGGACACACTCTTCCCTGCTTCAGCAACTAAAACAAAGTACCATTGACCAAGACATCTTAACTCTTGAAAATGTCCTTGATGAGGTTGAGTGGGCAGATGCTTCTATCACTGTGAAGAACTGTAAGGCAGAAAAGGACAGTCCAAGTTTCCCCTGGAAATATACAGGATACTCCCTCTCTCTCACAAACATTTGCCCAGTTATTGTGACACAAAATAAAAATATTTGAGCAGCAACCCACAGTGGCTTGCTAACTTAGTGTATGTCTCATTCTTATCTACAATGACAAATACTAAGCCTTGGATTGCTGAATGAGTGACCAAACTAACATCCACCAGGAAAAGGCAGCCAGAAATAGTATCAGTCTAATAAGCTAACGAGTTGTGACTGTTAGATGAGGCACTCTGGCGAGCACTGAAGCCTCCACACTGTATCTTCGGTGTTCTTTGGCATATGGGCAGCACTCCAGCATGTACAGGAAGGGTCATGTATGTACGGGAGCTGGTATCAGCAGCTGCCAACTTGAGTCAGGTCAAGTCGAGTATACAGGTTTTTACATTACACAGTCAAGTTAGTACTACTGTTTAAGGTTGTAATACTTCCATTTCAATCACTGGCACTTAGTTTGGTAATGTATAAGCTGAGCAGACAGGAGAAGTTAAGAGCTTTTTTCATTGTTGGACTTGCACTGCGTTCACACATACAGATACAAAGCAGTAGTAGGAAGTCTCTGGCCTCTCATGAAGCTGTAGCTCTGCGTGTGTGTTGCACTAAGCACATTTACAATTTATATACTCTGCTCTGACTGGACAGTTGTTTTCTGACATAGCCGCTGTACTACAAATGAGGAAGTTGTTCATTTCCTGCTGCAGTTTGTTTCCTGAGTACAGAATATCTTTGTTTTCTGTCTCTTTTTTTTTAACTTTGCTTATACATTGAAAAAGCGATCTCCAAATAGTAAACAACTCCGCTTCTGCTTCTGTGGCAATCAAAACAAGTATGATTGGCTCTTGCCTGGTTGTTGCTCACATTGTGTCAGAGGACATTTGCATAAAGGTGAGCCTTTCTCAAGTTTCCCGTTGTGCCACTGGGCGCCTTCTAAATCTCTGTAGCTCAGTGGGTAACGGCAGGTCCCATTCACAATGAATAGGAGCTTATCACTGTCCCACCATTTTTTTTCAGTGTCAACTACCCGTTTGAGTGGGAGCAAATTTTTTTAATCCAGGATATCCTTTAATGCACGCGGCCAAAGTGAAAGAGATGGGTAATGTGCAACTAAAATGAAAAGTGTGTTACATACAATATGTGTATGTGTGTGTGTGTGTCTGTGTGTGATTATCAGCTGTCTGTGGTGACTTTGCATTTATTCACACAGGCATGATAGCTTTGTGTGTGTGTGTGTGTGTGTGTGTGTGTGTGTGTGTGTGTGTGTGTGTGTGTGTGTGTGATAAAGAGATAGAAAGTGGATGACAAAGGCTGAGGAGGAACGAGGGCAGAGAGAGAGTGCGAGAGAGATGAAAGAAACGCCGGGCGAGCAAAGAGCGCAGAGATAATGGACGAACGAAAAAAAAAATAAGTAGGACAGAGAGAGAGGCTGGAGGGGAGGATGGGATTTGAATTACAGATACTGACGATCACATTGACAGAGAGATAGTTTGAGAAAGCCAGCGAGAGGGGGGAGAGGTAGAAAGACTGTTTAATTCTCAGGTATACACACAGCAGTCCAGGTAAAACAGTCCAAGTGGGTCATAGTTGTGTCACAACATGAACATGGTGGTGAACATGGTGAACCTGGATGAATCCTGTGGGGAAACTAGGTTGTCACAGTGGTGTGAAGTGGTACACAACAAGCCCTCCAAACTAAATGAGAGAACAGGTCAGTTGTGATCTGTCAGTCCCTTCCAAAACCGTTCCAAATGACTGTTAGAGAAATGATTAATAACACAGTTTTCTGTTAAAGGTTGGTTAGGTTTATGCTACATTCATGCAATGTCAGCAGAATGGGCAGAACAGGAAAATATCAAGTTTTTCTGACTTGGAAGTGGTTACGCATTATTTCAAGACTTTAAGACTAAATTAAGACTAAATTTTACGTCTAAACGATACAATATGTCCTAAACGCGGCATCACTCAGAAAATAAATCATTGGATTAACTTAATTTAATCATGCCATATATTTCCATCTAATCAAATCAAGTAAAGTCTGTCTTTATTGTTTTATTTGGACACCACATTCTTTTGTGGGTGAAATGTCATGTTAATTATAAGACATGTTGTGTGTGTATCTCCTTGGAAAGGAAGGCAATGACAGAGGGTTCATTGGCCTAGCCCCAGTGATTGGTGCAGTTCTGGTCAGAGTGCTGTTAGGGGATCTGTACCAGAGGAACACCAACATCCCTGTAGGAGCCATTATGTCTGTGTATTTTTGTCTGTTTGTAGTCTGTATCAAGTTTACCACGGGTGGCAGTATAGATCAGGGTGGTAGACAAAAGCTGTGTCTCAAATCGCGTACTCCTGTTAGTACACTTACATGAAGTATACTGTGTACACTATGTACTGACTTGTGTAGTGCGTTAATTTTGACAGGGTAGTGTTGTCTCAAATCGAATACTGCTGTTGTGCGCTTACCGGAAATGACGTTCGCAACCTTTGACCACGTCTTCTTCTTCTTCTTTTTAATGATGGACTGCAACCGGGCGGAGCATTATCGCCAACATTTTACCGCGATTTCCGCACACCAAAATATCTGCCAGCACATTTGCTCACTTGACTTCAATTCAATTATATTAAAAAAGAATGAAAAATGAACGTGCTTTTACTTTTAGCCGTAACAATCGCAATTGCGGCCGCCATTTTCATATGTTGATGGTCTTCCTCTTCTACTATGTGGCCAAGATGGTGACTGTTGAGGGTGAGAAGTGTACAGAGTTCCACACTCAACTTTCTGGCCGTTTTGTGTACACCATCCGGGTACTTATAGTACACTGCATTTTGCCATACTTACCAGTGTGAACGCACTTATGCACTCAAAATACTAAGTTTGAGTATGCAAGTACGCGATTTGGGACACAGCTAAAGTCTATATAGGCACAGGTGTACACAGCGTCTAATCATGCATGGGTGAGGGGCAGAGCTCACGGTTTTTTACCGCTGCACGCTGAGTCAGTACCCACTCCAGAAAGGCAAGATAATCATCTCATATTCACGGTTCGTTTGCAGTGTAAAAGTACTTTGGATGCATGTAAATCTTCATTAAATGGGAACCTCACCCAACAGTAAATACGGCCTGGACCTCTCCTCAATGAAGTGCGTTAAAGACAAGTTCTTCCGCACCCAGCCGAGTGGCAAATTGCTGGTCAGGATAGTCGCTACAATCCCCATGTCTGCTTTCTGCTCCAACTCACCACCTGGCAGGCTGGTAGGTGCCTTGTCCCTAAGAGCTAACAACCAAGAACAGCTTTCCAGTACCAAACACCTTTGGAAGGGCTCGCATCCTGGTCGAGAAAGCTGGGAAAGATGTCGAGGAAGGTCTGCTTCAAGGTTTCCTTGAGGAAGAATTCTGTTTTTTCCCTGCAATTAAATTCCGGGACATCAGGGGCACCAAGAAGGTGTGGTGGAACTGTAGGGACTTTTTACAGCTCCATCTACAAGACCAAGAACCATCGCCTCTGTCCACAGTTGCTGCCATGACTCTGGCAGTGTGCACAGAGGTTGAAAGGTGGCCTCTTGCGTACTCCAGAAGCTTGGAGAAGTACAGAGACCATGGAATGTCATGGATGGAGAAGGTTGTTGGCTTGCCTGCCACCTAGACTCAAAGGGCCAATAAATCTGAGGGTGGTGACCTTCATCAGTTGTGTTGGCATGGCAATGAATGGTGGTTATTTGGACTACAACCACCTGAGGTTGCTCCTGGAGGACGTCAGCTCTGTCATAGGCCAAGCACAGCTGCAGAATCTCCAGTTATTGTCAAAGTTCACCTTATCTAAGGTATACAATGTCTTGAACTGGAAGCTGCACGAAGCCATCACCGTCTGTGTCAAGCAAACAACTCCAGGCCATGCCCAACCACCAAAAGACACAGAGGAAGAAAACGTACAGCCTGAGGAAGATGTGCAGGCTGTAGACGACCAAGATGGCATCAAGCCAATGGTCAGATCATCAGCAACTGCCTGCCAATTCTTTAAAAATGTGGACAGAGTTGGAGTTATCACTCGTCATCACTGATCACCAGGTACGACTCCGGGACGCCTACCAGCAGTACCATGGCAGTTCCCAGGAACACTGCATCCCAGCCAGAACCGAGAGGGCATTTAGGGCTAAGAGGCTGGAGATGTTAAGAGAAATAGAGATTTCTTATGTTATTTTTGTGCTGTTTTTTGTTTTAATTTGTTGCAATATCCTGACAGTGCTCCAGAAGAAGAGCCTGCAGATGTTAGAAACACAGAAACATCAGCAGAAAGCATTACACAGAGCATGCAAAACATGCACACACACATAAACACATTACTCACACTTTGTACATAGTTATTTAAAAGTGTTCATTGTTCTTTGTTCCTTCATAATCATAAAATACACAAAAAAAAACACACAAAAAAATTACCCCCCCAAAAATAAATTTTCCTCCACATGGACGCTGTGTTGTTGTGGTGTGGGGGGTTGTGTGCCTCAGTGATCCATGGGGTTCTCCAGAATAACCCTACCCAGCAGAGCTTACTCCTGTTTGGTAAGGCAGGAGTATGCTGTGCTGCGTAGAGCCATTCTAGAGTGCCGCTAGGTGAGAGGCCAGACTAAAGAGTCCTGAAATGGTTAAGTTCAGGGTTAGGTTAGGGTAAGAGTTAGTCAAAAGTATTACTGGGTGGAGTTAATTATATACTTACCTGCAACAACCTGTGGAGGCTCTTAGGAGGGTCCCCATAAAAAGGCATCACAAACCTGTTTCAGGTGACTCAGGAGGAATGCACTCCTAAACACTTTCCACAGGAATCTTTGTTGGGAAAAACACTTCCAATTTTTGTACCAAAATCATGCAATTTTTCCCTTTTTGGTAATAAGTTTGGAATGCAAGCACCTAGACACTAGTGACTCAGGACACGACCACACAGGAAATTACACACACCTGGGACCCTGGGAGATTTTTTATTTTTTCCATTTGACATCATTTTCTGTATATACATTTTCTGTTTCACTCAGTATTGCTTGCTGTTAGTTTCTGCTGCTGCAGTGACCCTCAGGGATCATTAAAGTTTCATTTTGTCTTACCTGAGGAGAGGGGAGAAGAGGTCTGACAGCTGTCTGTAAGACACACACACACAGGTAGATGCTTCTTCACCATGGCAGGTCTCTTCAGATTGCTATTTCTAAGTTTATCTCTCCTCCTCTCTTACACACTCCTGATTATTGATTGACATAAAATGGTATGAAGGTAAATATGTTGCAAAATGTGAGAGCTTGTAGACTTGATGTGAGAACTTGTACAATACAATGTGAAAATCTGAACTTGTATGTTTACATTTTCACTTATATAAAATATTCACACTCGTTAACTGAATTTGATGTCACAGACAAAAACAAAACACAAGAGCTTGTGGAAAAAATATGAACTTGTATGCTGAAATTTTCACTCATAGAAAATATTCACACACCCGTGTTCTGAATGTGAAGTCACAGAAAAAATATTCACAAATGTGTAAGGTGATATTTACATGTATACAATGACAGCTGCAAATTTGTAATCCAATATTTACTCATATTTATTTTCTTGAGTCAATTTTTCAGTACAACCACAACTTGTTGATCATAACCTCTTGAACTGGTCACCGCAACTTCTCAAATTTGCTTTCTCGTATCACAAAGTGACGAAACTGCACCTTCACTTTTGCAACACTTAATACGATAAAAAAGTTACTAATTATTACCTACTTACCAGGAAACTGCGCACCTGGAAACAAAGTATTTGTAATCATGCCTATCAATTAACTTTGTGTTATTTTCCTGTAAATATATTAATGAAATTAATAATAATTCTTTTTTTTTTTTTATAACCTGCTTATGGGAAATAGCGGAATTATTAAATAATGTTGGGGTCATTTTTGATAAATTTTGGCGAAAATGTTGAGGTAACTTGGGGGTAATTTCCAAGAAATTTCAAATACATTACTTGCTAATTATCACCATGAAATTCGCGGACCTGTAAAATGAAAAGTTACTGTATTTTATTGTAAATCAAAAATCATGAGAGGCACAGCACTCCTATTAATGATTTATTAATTTTCTGACATTTGAGGCACATGCCCTTCCTTAGCGTGCAAACTGGCAACAGTGTTACAACCAAGTTATGATAATAATCATTGAAATGTCTGGCTACTTCTCATCATCCCAATGGAGCAGATATAACCGAAAGGTCAGGTAGGGGGCAGTATGCACTGTACCACTGGACACAAACAAGGAGAAGAAGTCATCATTTACTGGATAAATGGGTTTCTATCACCCACTTATGAGGATGTTGGTGTGAATCTTGATGAGTTTCCATCCAGCTTTTCTAAGGTGATGCTTCATGATCCACATACAAATACTAGAAACATGGCTTCTCTCTCTCTAACCCACTTTCCTTCTGTCTCAACCACTCACCCACCGTTTGCCTTCCTTCATATGAAAAGAGACATCTGTCAAGCCATGAGGCATTCATGTCAAACATTCCTCTATCTATAGACACACACACACACTCACTCACACACACACACACACACACACACACACAGACAGAATTAAACAGGATTAAGCAGAGCCTGGCTAAAAATTGCCCTGTCATTCTAGTCACCATACAGCCTGTCACTGCTGCCTCTGAAAAAAAACGAAGAAAGTTTTTTTTTTAAATATCTTTTGTTTTCCCATCCATCCATGCTCTTACGGTACATCTTTTTTTCACAAAACATAGAGGTACATTTGAAATCATCTACTCTGTCTAGCCTCTTGTTATGATAATAATAATAAGGCAGATGCTATTAGCACCCAGGTATCCATAGCCAACAATGTTATTTGCACCTGGGGTGGAATAGCCAATGTGGCTATTTACACCCACGTGTATATAGCATGGCAGAGACAAGCACCCATGCAGGTGTCCCTAGCTAACAATGCTATTTGCACCTGAGGTGGAATAGCCCTATCGCCAAAAACCACCCACAGCCGATAATAGATGATCTGTGGCTCGCACTAAACCCCTGCTGCCGAAAATAGACAACCGCGACCGACGCTCTCATGACCTTCTTAGGAGTTGTTAGGAGTTCTTATACTTTTATGTATTGTTGTCTTGTGATTCTGTGCCACTGTAATGTCTTGTTTTTGACTGGAGTGCTGAAACTCATGTCTGCACAACAAATTTACCCTGGGGTACTAATAAAGAAACCTTGACCTTGCTTAATCACCACCCTCTGTTGACGCTGCACATGGGAGAAGTTAGTCCTGAGAAGTCCCTAAACCTAACCAAGCTGCGGCCGTTTACACATTAACCATGTGTTAGAAAACCTTAGGTTAATAGACAACCGTGGTTTTTCAATGCTCACTTTAACATCATTCGATAACAATTAAAGGATACAGCTGAAATTATTATCTAAAAATAGATGAATAAATAACAACAGTGGTGTTGTTTGGGTTGTTGAAATAGTAAGGGCAGTGGTGGGGTGGGATGGGGTGGTATGCTTGGGTGGGAGGGTGAAAAACCTGGTTGGTTAAAATTGTGGCCAACAGCTGTGCTTTCAGCTGGCCCCTGTTGGTTCTGACTTGCTTGAATTCAGACAGTAAACTTAGCATAAACATTTCATCCGGGTCATTGGGTTGAATAGGTGTCTTGAGAATTTCATATAGGTCTTTGGTAGAGGGGTTCTGTGGTGGATTTGCTTGCTTCCTTCTTTTGGAACTGTAGTAGTGGGCCCTCTCTCTCTCATCTCTCTGCTCTCTCACCTGTCTCTCCTCCCCACCATTTCCCCTCACCTCCCTCTCTGCTCTCTCCCCACTTTCCATATTTACTCTACTCCTTCTCCTCTATCCTCACTACATGTCCCTGGTCAAGGCTGCTTTTAGAACTGAAAATAGACAAACACTCATGTCAAGTAGGAGACTAGATTATACACTTTGCACATTATTTTATTTATTTATATAGCACCATATCATAACAAGGTTATCTCAGGGCATTACCTTTATATTTCCACTTCACTATATTTTGTAAGCTCATATAGTACTTTTTACTCAAGTACATTTGCTTGACAGCTTTAGCTACTAGTTACTTTGCAGATTTAGATTATGAATACAAAATATAAACCTAAAATATGATACATTATTATAGGTTAAGCTACCCAGCAGTATATAAAGTAATTAAAATTCACATTTCAACCAATGAGTCATTTTACTTTTGGTACTTTAAGTATATTTTAATGCTAATACTTTTGTACTTTTACCAAGGTAAGAGTTTGAATGCAGAACCTTTACATGTAAAAGATGTGAATACTTCTTTCACTGCTGTATACACTACAAATCATCCTACCATCTTTCCCTGAGATGTGGCTGCAGTAACCACATGGATTTCAGGTGTCTCCATTCCATCCTACCACCCCCCTCTGACCCACTGGGTGGCACAGTTTTCTGGATTCTGTTGAAAGTGTCACACACAGATTTCCACTTGTGTCTTGTGGATGCAAACTACAGGTTCCTGGTAACGCAAATAGGGGATTTTGGCAGAACCAGTGATGGTGGCGTGTTCAGAAACTCTGCCCTGTGCAGGGGGCTGGATAACAACACCCTCCACGTACCACCACCAACACCCCTGCCAGATGCTGAGTTCCTAAAGGAGGTGCCGTACATCATAGTGGCTGAATCAGCATTTCCCCTAAAGCCATTTCTCCTGAAACCCTTTGGAGGACGAAACCCCTCTCAGGACAGAGCCACACATAATTACAGGCTGTCAAGAGCTTGCATTAAAGCGGAGGCGGCCTTTGGTATGCTGGTGGCGAGATGGAGTATCATCCTCCGTAATACACGTTGGCCTGATGATGCAGAATGCAGGCTGCCGTAGGAGGGTGAAAACCTGCAATCAGTGAATGACCATCCGCACCGCGGTGGTCAGGAGGCATATCGTCTATTCTCTCTCTTTTTAATCTCTTTCTCATCAAATTAAATTGTTTCTCAATTGACTATGTTTGTGTGAATATAATTTTCCTTAATACCATGTTTAGTAATGTTGAATGCTAATGAGGAGTAGACTAAAAATACAAAGTTACTGTAGTGGCCTTACTAATGTACTAACTTGGACTAATAGTCCAAGCATTAGTTAAATACCTTGTTCAGTAAAGTAATGATCAGTCTAATAAAATAGTAATAAATAAGAGTGTGAGATTGATCCTGTGAGCAGTCAGGACCATAAGTAAGGAGGAAGAGGCAGGAGATAAAGCAAAACCCACTGTGGGAATTTATTTACAACAAGGTGCCTGAGATACATAAAACATACTGCAGCATTCACACAGACCAGCTACCATGACCACAAAGGGTGGCCTTTTATAATATCCACGCTTGAGTGCTAGCACAAACGGGTGACCTACAGTGACCTCATTTATATGCAATATCTAAATACACCAACACCTAAAATTACATTCTAGACAAATATTTGCATTTCATCAGTTTACACATTCACACTTAATAAATCAAAAACGGAACGATAAAGAGTTGTTTGGTTCCCCGGGGACTCTTAACTGCACACCCTGGGAGTTGGAGATAGGAGAGCACAGGTAAGTGTTACAGCATATGACATGACATTTGTCACTACATTTATAATGCACATTAAAAATGAAATAACTGCACTCAATTCGTTTAGTTAGTTTTGGCACTTAGCTGACGGCTCCGCTAATCACCCCATGTTATTTTCCATCCACAGAGGGCACGGCCAATCCAGCCACCCGGATTTATCTGGAATAAACAATTATTAGATCGACCTGCAGAAAGTCCACACTATCGTTAAAAGCAGAAATTTCAATAAAGGTTAAACGTAACAATTGCTTGTCTCTTCATTCAATTAATCAAGTGCAATTATTGTACTGTGCAAACTAGAATAGTATGCTGTGCAAACATGCTTCGCCAATAAGGAAGATGTAGCTAAACGTAATGGAGACTGAGAGGACCTCCGTTACAGAAAGAAATAGAGAAAAATATAAAAAATAAAGAAATATTATTGTTGCTTTAAGAAACTTTGTGACAGCACATGAAGGGTTAATGGAAATATGCAATGAGACTACACAAGCTACAGTACAGAGTACAGACAGATGTTGATAGACCCTCTACCAACTGTTTGACAGTAGCTAGCTAGATGGATGTTAGCAACCCATGACAGCAAACATAATGTAGCAAGAGACTTTGATATCAATTTTCAAATTGTAACACTGGAGAGCATAAGTGCCTTCTCTAGTCATATTCACAACAATACTATCGTGGGTATAGATATCATTTTTGTAGCTACCATACCACCATCTCCTTTGTAAAACAAGCTAGCTAGTTAGCAAGCTCTGTTGAGCTTCTTGACAGAAAACAAAAATAAATTTTCTTACCAGAAATTTCCAGCTCCCTGGCGATCTCCCTCCAGCCAGCTGCCACCTTATTTAAGTTTTTGTAATAGGAGGTATCGTAGAGATAACTCCTCATTTCAACTTTGTGAATCAGCCATTCTATGTCGTACGTGCTCCGCCCTCTAACGGGCTTCGCTATTGGTTCATCCCCTCGAGGCTCCGCCTCGGCACCTGAGTCAAAGTTCATGTACTCACCGTCCAATCAGGAGGTAGTCCCCTTCCCTACAAAACCCCAGTAGGCGCATTGCTCGTTTCCCTTTTTCAACTCAGCAACCTGTGGTCTAGTTCAGCGAATCTTGTCACCATCCGGTGTCGCGTTCTTTGAGTTGTCTGGAGAAAGAGGAAGAGGAGTATGGCTAGTAAGCCTTGTTTTTCGTGTGCCGCCCCGATGCTGATGTTGGACCCGCACGCATCGTGTTTTTTGTGTTTGGGCCGACAGCATCAGGGTGAGGTCGACACCTGCCTCGACTGTCTCGCGCTCCCCAGGGAGGAGCGTGAGTGTCGGGCACGTTTCACCAGGGCCGCCCGCTCCCTCCGTGCTAGCCCGGCGCTGGCGGGGGGGGGGAGGACGAGGCGTAAGTCCTGGGCTGACTATGACGAGGAGGACGACCGGCGGGTGTTTGAGGAAGAGGACATGGCGGCTCTCTTCATGGAGGACGACGACGGTGAGAGGGATGAGACACCGGCGGACCATCGTTACCCGATGGATGATCTGCCGGGTTTGTTTGACTCGGCGGCAGCCAGGATGGCCATTCCTCTGCCCCCACAGCCAAGGTCCCGGATTTTACCTCGGGCCTCCTTGGCCAGCCGCGGGGCAGGGCGCGTCCCTGTGTCGTGGTTCCTCAGATGGGGCCGGTGTTTTCAATGGCATGCCCCTCTTGGTGCTAAACCCCCGGCCATGGCGTATGCCACGGTTGAGGGGTGGGGCTGGGACCGAGGGGTGCCCCCCATCGAAGACGAGGTCAGTGTTTGTCTTGTTCCCTCTGCCTCGTTCTGGCCTGGCCAAGGGCGGCCGTTGCTTCCGTCCGAGAGAGACCGGGCAACGGCGGGCTTTTTTGACCGTTGTTATGCCGGTGCTGCCCAGGTGGTGGCATTGGCAAACAACATGGCGTTTTTGGCTGGCTCACTGGATCGTCTCACTCACCAGCGGATGGAGTTGTCCGCGTCAGAAGTGACGGAGGTGCAAACTACGGCGACCGCCTTCCTCCGTATGTCCCAGGCTTTCGCCATCAATGGGGGCCGTACGATGTGTGCGGCTCAGGTGGGGCACAGGCACCTCTGGCTGGGAGTGTCTGCCCTGAAGGAGAGAGAGCAGCGTTTGCTCCTCAACACCCCTCTCTCCTCCACCTCCCTCTTTGGGCCGGATATCCAGGCGATGGTGGGACGGTTGGAGAGTACGCAGAGGGCATCGGAGCACCTAGGTGCGCATCTCCGCCCTCAGCAACCTCTCCCTCGGCAGCGGCGGTGGCAGTCTCAGGCTCAGTCTCAGTCGCAGCAACACCGCCAGCAGGATCTTCGGCGAGAACGGTCCAGGGTGGGTCCGGCAGGGCGGCATCGGCCAGCACGAGCCAACCCGGTCTAGCCTCGGCTTTCCCGCCTAGGTTTGTCGGTCATGGCCGGGGGGGGGACGCTGCGGGACCGTCGCGGGAGCCTGTCTCGGGACGGAGACAGCGTCAGCAGCCGGTGTATTTTAAAAATAAAGGGCGTAAATGGTATATGGTCTCTGAGAGAACTTCTTCCAGCTCTTCCCTGCCTGTGGCACTGCCCGGGTCAGAGGTTAGCGCGGCTAGCCGTGATTTCACAACCATTAGCAGGCAAGCTAATAAGTTGTTTATGGGTCACTGGTTTGCTAGTCGCCGTCGATCTCTTCGGCAGACTACCCGGGCAGGGCGTAGGCCAGAGATCGACGCCACGCATGTGGTAGCGCCGGCGGGTCATGGAGTTTCAACCCACGGTGGTGAAACTGCGTCATCAGCGGTGCAGGGTATTCACACGTCGGGGGTCCCGCGGGTTCATATGCGGTCTCAAGTAGAGCCGTGTAACTCCGCGAGCATGGTTAGTGCGGCTAGCGGTGCTAGTCGCCGCCATTTTGGCTTTGACCCCTCTCCTTTGACCGATGACGTCAGAGGTGAGCGCCATGTGCAGTCAGGTAGGAACCAGACGCAGAATGGCGGTCGTAACGTTGCAGCAGAGTACGAGGCTGACGTTCCTCATGTGAGTACTGTTTCTTTGTTACAAGGAACCAGTGAACATCATGACCCACGGCGAAGTGCGGTGGCTTCGTCCGGTCTTGATGTGGATGGTTCGCTGTCGCTCTCGGCGGTCGGTTCGCCAGAGGAGGGTGCACGAGAGGCAGCTATTTCATTGTTAGCTTTAGCTGCGTCACGGGCCTTTCTGGCAGGGCCCCCCGTCCGTCCTTCCCCAAGGCGGGAGGGTCGGTGCGGGTGGGCCCGTTCTACTGCTTCCCGCCGAGCCCGTTGCGCTCCCGCTCACGGACCGTTACTCTATGTGGGTGCGGCTGTGCAGCCCTCTCTCTGCATGGATGGACAGAACGCTGCGGAGGGGTTACGCGTTGCAGTTTTGCCGCACACCCCCGGCGTTCGGCGGCATCTTGCAAACATCGCTTGCCGACCCAGCAGAGATGGCGGTATTAAGGGACGCAGTAGCCGCGCTTCTTCGGAAAGGGGCAGTTACCATGGTTCCCGATGCAGAAGCACGGAGCGGGTTTTTCTCCCCGTATTTTCTGGTACCCAAGAAGTCGGGGGAGCTGCGGCCGATTTTGGATCTGCGCGAGTTGAACAGGTTCATTGCGCGCAGGCCTTTTCGCATGTTGACGGTCAGGCAGCTTATGGAATGCATTCGGCCAGGCGACTGGATGACATCCATAGATCTGACCGACGCATACTTCCATGTCCCCATCCTACAGCGTCACAGGAAGTACCTGCGCTTCGCGATGGAGGGTCAGTCTTATCAGTTCGGTCGTCTTCCGTTCGGATACTCCCTCTCCCCGCGCACGTTCTCCAAGTGTGTGGAGACGGCGTTGGCACCGCTCAGGAAAAAGGGGGTGAGAATCCTGAATTACATAGACGATTGGCTGATTCTCGCCGCCTCCAGACAGTAGGCCGAGGCCCACACAGCGCTGGTCATTCAGCACATCACGCAGTTGGGCTTCGCTGTCAACCCCAGCAAGAGTCTGCTGCGGCCGAGTCAGCAGGTAGCGTATCTAGGGCTTATACTCGACTCCCGCGCCATGACGGCACGGCTGTCAGAAGCGCGTGTGACAGCAATTTTGCAACTGGCCCGCCGAGTGAGGGGCTTGGCGCTAGTCCCAGCGGGCAGTGTCATGTCGCTCCTCGGTATGATGTCGGAAGCCCATCCGGTAATGCGTCTGGGCCTGTTGCACATGAGGAACCTGCAGCGCTGGTTTCTTCGGCTTCGGTTGCACCCACGTCGCAACAAGTGCCGCGAGCTTCATGTCCCGGGGGTGGCACGGCGGGATGTCATATTCTGGGACTCGCCCGCTCGTCTTCGCCAGGGGGTTCGACTGGGGTGCATCTCTCATTACATGCAGGTGTTCAAAGACACCTCTCTGGCAGGTTGGGGCAGGACCTTCAACCAGGCCAGTGTGGGGGGCATGTGGCAGAACTCCTCCCGGCACATCAACTTGCTGGAGCTAACGGCAGTACAGAAGGTGCTGCACCACTTCGCCCCTTAGCTCAGGGGGAAGAATGTCATGGTACGGTCAGACAATACCACGGCTGTGGCCTACCTGAACAGGCAAGGGGGGGTTCGATCACCAGCACTACACAGACTTGCGGTGTCTATTTTGACCTGGGCGGATCGCCACTTATCGTCCCTGAGGGCTCGCTACGTTCCGGCTTCCCTCAACACGGGGGCAGACAGGATGTCCCGGGGGGGGTCCGTTGGGGGAGGAGTGGAGCCTCTCCTCGGAGGTGGCAGCTCTGGTCTGGCAGCGGTTCGGACTACCGGTGGCCGACCTTTTTGCGGCCAGAGAGAACGCTCTGTGTCCGTTATGGTTCTCTCTGAGGCCGGCGGACGCTCCCCCACTGGGGGTGGATGCTTTGGCTCATCCACATTGGCCTCACGGTCTGCTGTATGCTTTCCCGCCATTGAGGCTGATGATGCAGTTGCTCCACAGGATCCGGATGCAGCACTTGGTCGTGATAGTAGTGGCGCCGGACAGTCCCGGGCAGGCCCGTGGCCGGTGCCAGATCGACCCACGGCTCTCTGGCAGGCAGGGGGCTCCATCCTTTCACGCCCGGTTCTGGGTCACCGGCTCTTGGTCTGGAGATTGAGAGGGTGAGATTGGAAGGCTTGTGCTTCCTGGCCGCGGTTGTCTCTACGATTCAACATGCTCGTGCTCCGTCCACTGCAAAAACTCTACGCATCACGATGGCGGCTGTTCACAGGTTGGTGCGAGGCCAGGGACCTCAGGCCCAGCTCTTGTTCCCTGCAGGACATTTTGGGTTTCCTGCAGGGGTTGTTTGACAGCGGTCGTGCGGCGGCCACTGTAGCTGTCTTTGCGGCAGCTATTACGGCTGGCCACGAGGGGTTCGGTCGCTTCACAGCCCGGAGTCACCGTTTAGTTAAACGCTTCTAACGGGGGGCTTGTCGGTTGCGGCCCCCTGTTCGACGCCTGGTTCCCCAGTGGGACCTTCAGACGGTTTTGGACGGCCTGGCAGGCCCACCGTTCGAGCCATTGGAGCAGGCAGATTTGGAGGCCCTGTCAATCAAGACGGCGCTCCTGCTAGCCTTGACCTTGGCAAAGAGAGCAGGAGACCTGGGGGCCTTGTCTGTGCATGCTGATTGCATGTCAGTCAGTGATGACGGGGAGACGCTAGAGCTGCGTCCGAACCTGTCTTTTCGGCCGAAGGTCATTACCGCCTCTTTCAGGTCTAGGGTTGTTCGCTTGAGAGCTTTCTTTCCCCCGCCGCACGCGTCGGCGGACGAGAAACGGCTTCATACGTTGTGCCCGGTGCGCGCAGTCTGCATCTATGTTGAGCGCACTGTGGGTTTTCGGCGATCTGATCAGTTGTTTGTCTGCTATGGTAGTCGGGCTCAGGGGGCTCCACTGTCTTCGCAGCGACTAGCCCATTGGATTTGCGCGGCTATCCGGGGGGCCTATGAGGCGATGAGGCGCGTGCCCCCGGTAGGGCTAAGGGCACATTCTACGAGGAGCATCGCTGCTTCAGTGGCCCTTTTCAGGGGTGTGTCGGTGGCTGACATCTGCTTGGCCGCCTCCTGGTCTTCGACTTCTACTTTTGTGCAGTCCTATCTAAGGGATGTGACTGCTGGCGCTATGTCACATGCTGTGTTGGGTGCACAGGTGACGGAACCTTCAGCTACTCTATATGGAGGTTCAACGTAACATGCCTGATCAGAGGCTGTCATCACAGCCTGACACAAGTCTCCCCGGTGGGTGGCACTCGACCGGGGAACTACTGTGTACAGGGATAGTGGCTCTTAGTGGGTTCGGCCCAGCTGGGAGTACATCTCATCCCTACGGCCTTCGCCTCGGTTTTAACCAATAGCGAAGCCCGTTAGAGGGCCTCGCATGTACTCATAGAACTGGGGTTACACCAGGTAACCTTTATTTCTTCATCCATGATCCAGTGCTTTCAGCGCGAGTGTCAGGAATAAATAGAGACAGGGCATCCGACAAAAGTTCAGCTCAAAACATAGCAGACAGTTAATACATTCCCTTAGAAAACAATGCAGTCGAACTGATTTTGTCACTGACGCTCACTCGCATTGCATTCAGTTAGGCTGACACTCTCAACAGAGAGTTATATACTTCATCAGACTGCATCCAGAAGACGTTAAAACTTGTTTTAAAGAAGTCTTAATCAATAACATTCTGAATGTAACACGTTTTTTCCGGAGCTGATCATGGAAGTAGCTAACGAGTGAGCCATCTCGCTTCCTTCTCATCTCTGTTAAGAGTTGCACATGCGCAGTACCAATCGGGCAGGATGCACAGATCAAGCAGTAACAAATACACTGCTCAAAAAATTAAGGGAACACTGAATCCACACAGTGTCGGCCGGTTTGTCAACCGGGTCCGGGGAGCAGGAGTCGGCCGGACCACCGACTCAGGAACTGGACCAGGCTGCAGGTCAGAAACTGGGGGCTGCAGCTGGACGGGAACAGGCACTGGAGGCTGCGGCGGCAGCTGGACGGGAACAGGCACTGGAGGCTGCGGCGGCAGCTGGACGGGAACAGGCACTGGAGGCTGCGGCGGCAGCTGGACGGGCACATGCACTGGAGGCTGCGGCGGCAGCTGGACGGGCACAGGAACAGGAGGCTGCGGCAGCTGGACGGGCACAGGAACAGGAGGCTGCGTCTGTGGAGCAGGAGTCGGCCGGACCAGCAACTCGGGAACTGGACCAGGCACTGGCTGAACCGCCAACTCGGGAACAGGAACTGATGTCAGCCGGTTCGCCAACCGGGTCCATGGAGCAGGAGTCGGCCGGACCACCAACTCAGGAACTGGATCCGGCGTTGGCTGGACCGCCGACTTGTACCAGAAACTGATGTCGGCCGGTTTGCCAACCGGGTCCGGGGAGCAGGAGTCGGCCGGACCACCGACTCAGGAACCGGACCAGGCGTTGGCTGAACCGCTGACTCGGGAACATGAACTGATGTTGGCAGGTTCACCAACCGGGTCCGGGGAGCAGGAGTCGGCCGGACCACCGACTCGGGAACTGGGTCAGGCGTTGGCTGGACCGCCGACAGGAAACCAGGAACAGGAGTCGGCCGAACCTCCAACGGGGAAACAGAATCAGAAGTTGGCCCGGCCACCGACAGAAAACCAGGAACAGAAGTCGGCCGGACCGCCAACTGGGAAGCAGGAACAGAAGCTGGACGGGCCGCCAACTGGGAACCAGGAACAGGAGTTGGCCGGACCGCCAACTGGGAAACAGAAACAGAACCAGGTCGGTCTGTGACGCTGGGCAGGGGAGGCTCTGTGGTGCTGGGCAGCTGAAACCGCAGACGGCGTCGGGAGCCCCGACAACCACCTCTTCCGTGACCTCCGCGGGTCCCCGAGAATATGGCCAGCTGAGTGCCCTCATATGGAGAGGGAGGCTGGTCACTCACCAGCGGTTCAATAATAATCCCCAGGAATTTGTAGAAGGACTCTGCTGCGGTTAAGGGAGTCCAAATGTGGTCTGTTCATTCTGTTACGAATTGCCTTCTAGGCAGCAAGGAGAGGACCCAAGTACAGACAGGTGGGGAAGGCTGAAGAAGTTCAAAGATTTATTAAATACAAAATAAACTTACAAAAACTTGAGAAACCAGGAAACCACATGCAGGGAAACACGAGCTACATGACACAGCGAGACAACCAACAACAATGAACCAACAAAGAACAAAGGGAGAGGACCGGTATATATAGGGGAGGAGACAACGAGGGAAGCAGACACAGGTGCATAACAAGACACAGGTGATTCCAATAAAACACACAAGGGAAAAACAAACACAGACTAGCACACAGGAAACTTCAAAATAAAACAGGAAACAAGAACAACAACACACAGTCCATGGTGGATCATGACAATCATGATTGACAACTGTGAGTGTGTTCGCGATTGGTTCAGGTGGGTGTATAGACGGGAACTCGAAATACTACTACACAGACTCTGGCTCCAAATGACGTCACCAGCGCAAGATGGCAGCACCCATATCGGGGATATTTTGGCTTCATTTTTGTACCATAGGAGGAAGTGGAGACGCGTTGTCCATCTTTATAAACAGTCTATGATTTGAGCAATAAATCCGAATTAAGTACTAATGACAAACAGATTACATTTCCTGTGGCTGCTTGACAATAAAAGTCTAACATGACTGGAAGAGAGCATGCAGTGCACAGATAGACTTCTATCAGTTAGATGAATTTAGGAACAGTAACGATGAAGTACATGTATGCAACCTTTTCTGTGAATCCTTTGTGTGTTTGTAGGTCATTTGAATCCTTTATGGGAAATGCAGACTCAGCAACTAATGATGAAAATATACATAGAAATATAATTACAGAATGTAAACACATTTGTTGGCTATTGCCAAAAAAAAATGCAGAAAAAAATGACGACCATAAATTATATCAAAAATGGGCTTTGATATAGTGAAAACCTTAAGGATTAAAGCTTTAATGAAATTTCTATTTTCCCTTTCCATAGTCCATTATATATTTGCTATAATCCATCAATTAACAATTATTTTCAATATATCTTATAGAAGCACCTTAATTTAGTTTACCACTTTCTCCGACATTTCAATACTTTGGAAGCATTGATAGAGAAATCAAGAGCGAGCTTCCAAGTGTGTTGATGAACTTCCTGCTCAATTCTGTCCATCCGCCAGGCACATATCTGTCAGAAAACATGGTGTGTTTCTTTGTTTGTTTTTCTTTTTTTTGCAGATATGTGGTTATGAACCAACAACAGCCTGCAGTGTCTGGAGTCTTAAGGATTACCTCTCTCTCCTTCATTCTTTTTCTCCAGTGTAAATGTCTTTCTGCTCTTTACCCTGGCTAAGCTGCAGGGAGCCGCAAAATAGCTTTGGCTGATGATTTTTGGCCACGTTTGATGTTTGTGAGTGTTTGTGCGTGTGTGCCTGTCTGCCTGCCTGCCTGTCTGTAGCCTGCAGTGAGAGAGAAAAGCAGAAGGAATTGGAAAGGAGGGTAATGTGGAGACTGTCCTGAGCTCACCTGGGCCCAGGCATTAAAAGCTGGCCCATGTGCTTAGTCCTGTCTTTCTCTTCCTACAGCAAACATCCACCCTCTCCAGCACCTTCACAGCACACATGCCATTCATACCTGCCTTTGTAACCAGCAGCTTAAATAATCCACGTCCACTTCAGTGCCCCACGTGCTGGATGAAACCAACCGTGGAAATAAATACCTCCCGGGGAAACTCTGATCTTCCTCTTCCGTTGCTTCTTTTTTATTTGTTCAAGTCGCTAAGTTTAAATACCATTTCAGGCAGACATTCCTGTGTGCTGCACTACTCTATGTTTAATGGGCTCTCAGTAAATGCGTGCAGGTAAGGTAGCAGGGCTTGGGAAAGCATTTGTCACATTTACTGCTTGGTTTAATTACTGATAACATGAACATTATGCCCCAGACATAGATCTCTTTGCTTGGAGATTGTCAGATCCAAGCAGAGATGCTACCTGCATAAACTGTCTGTGGGTGTGTTCTGGGCAGCCAAGGTACCCTCTCCTGGTTTTCTGGTTTTGCTAAATGTTTTCATATATAGCAATGTTTGTAGCCACTGTAACAATTGGAATTTTATTTCTTTTTAGCATAGAGATTTCCACTGTTGCTTTGCTTATGTTAGCTTTGTTTAGCCATAGTACTGCAGTATTTTAGTTATCACTGCTTTTGTTCCTTTATTGTTTAGTATCATACATTTTAATTCTTATAGATATTTAATTGGATTATAGGCTAAACTGTTTGTCCTGAAAATTGTATCTATATTATTTTTATATTTTAATATATTTATAGTTTCTGTTTATTTTTGGTTACTGACATTGTTCCTTTTGCATGCATGTGCCTTTTTGCTTAACGTATTTATTTTTTATTGCAGTGCTTGTAGTGTGTTGGAGTGTGGCATGAAAATAGGCCATTGGTTCAACCCTCCTTTGCAATCAGCTGTGAACAGGGATACTCCTGTTCCTTACTAAAAAGTCAGGGGGTCTTTGAAGGTTCTTTGCTACTGCCACAATCAGGACAACTGAAACTACCACTACCAACAAACTATAGACCTATTTCTAAGCTAACTTTTACATCAAAGATTTCAGAAAAATGGATCTGCAAGCAACTTCTGGAACTGGTTGAAGAAAATTACATTCAATATCGATCTAGCTTACCTCAATGTGGTACTATAACAAGTGGCTCATGGCAACCACCAAGCTAATGCATAAAATATAACGTTACAACAACGTTCAACACGCTCATAAAGTTCTTTTTAGTATAATTGTTTTGACCTCAGATAACAGCGCTGGGCCCCATGATTGAATTCACCACAACTTTAGCTACAGTAGCTGTATAGGTACTCATCTCATGGTAAGTTAGTAAGATGAGTCGACCCATACGACTACTGTAGCTAACGTTATGTGATGTGCCCAGCGCTGTTATCCATGGTCAAAACAATCATACTTAAAATAACTTTGAACGCCACTTAACGTACACAGTAACATTAGTTGTATGGGTAGTCGACTCATCTAATGGTAAGTTAGCAACGTTACATTAGCTAACATTACTTGTGGCTATTTCATTAAAATGAAATGACATAAAGTGAACAAACATGACTGAACGTAACGTGAATAAAACTTGAATACATGTCCTTGTCCGTGAACATGATTTCTGCCTGAGTCACGTCCTGTTCTCTTTATACATCCATGGTCACGTCACATAGATTTTCATCGACAATGGTGGTTGTTTATCAATGTAGACAACAGCTCCCATGATCCTCACGCTACTTCATGACATCATCAAACTACGTCTTTTGTTACTGTTTTGATTGAGAGACCCCTAGCAACAAAATTTACATACTGTGCGTTTAAGAAAAAGATATTTTTCAAAAAGGTTGAATGAAGATTTTTCTTCTTTTTTTCTCTGCAGTAAACATCTAGTGGCCATCTGAGGAACTGTAGCTTGGGTCAGTTGTTGGTAAATGCGCTACAGTTGCTGCTGAGGCGTTTTTTAATTGAGAAAACAGAAATTGAAATAAGGCCCTCCTCTTCGTCTGTGCTTCCTGTCCCTCACAGAGCTGATGTGGAGATGCAATCTTCCAGTGATGGACCACTGATTGTTCAGCTGACATAGCTGCAGTCCATAGCCATGTCTGACTTGTCAGGGTATATATAACCTTATCTGTATGACTGACAGCACTCTAACAATGCTGTGTAACTTCCTGCAGAGAACTATGACCTCTGACTCTGTGTTCAAGGACAGAGATAAAGAGTAACTGAAAGAGAGATAGGGATGCTGCCCTTCAAGGATGAGTACACAGGGAACTGACCTCTAGCATGACATGACGTGTGTGTACAGAAGGTTCCTTTGTGTGTGTGTGCCTTTATGTGTGTGTGTGCCTTCATCCCACTGTGATAAGACTCTTCTCCATGCCCCATAAAGCCTTCTTATTGACTCATCTTACTGCAGTGAATCTCTACTGTGTTGTGTGTGTGTTTGTGCACGTAGTCATGTGAATGCATATCTGTGTGTGACTGTGTGTGCACAAGACAGTGAATATCCCAGTGTGGAACAGTGGTGCAGTCTTTGTGTGTGTTTCTGGATGTAAGTGTATGTTCGTATGTGCTTTCACATACGAACATGGTGCAGTCTTTGTGTGTGTTTCTGGATGTAAGTGTATGTTCGTATGTGCTTTCAATTGCGTGTGTGTCCGGCACCTGCATGGCTGCACACTTGTGTGACTCTATGTAATGTGCTTATGCTTGAGTGTGTGTACGGGCTTAAGGCTATTTCCTCTCCAGTTTCCATCTCCATTCTTTATTCCTTTTATCTGCAGCCCTCAGAGACTGAGGGACTGTTTTTCTTTGTCTTGAAGCTTGTACAGCAGCTATCTGATCTAACCTTGCTGCTCCATTTTTACAGCAGCCAGCCTCTATGTTGTTTAACTCCTCTAAGCACCCACATACATACCAGGATTAGATGTTAGAGGAGCGGGGTGTCGGGTAAGAGCCAGTGTCATCGGGGTCATCAGATGGGCAGCAGAAGCGTGGCACAGTGAGACACTGTCCGAAATCCAAAGGATGAGACTTCAAATTAGCAGAGAGCTCAAGGATCCAGACTGCTCAAGTGTCCTCGAACAAAACACTACAGCTAGAAACTGACTCTGAATAAGTATGTGTACAACAGTCACAATGTCCAGCTAAGGGATGAAATTGTTGTACAGTCATGTGTTCTGTGAATGGTGGTTCAATGATTAGCACTGTCACCTTACAGCAAGAGCGTCCACTGTGTGAACCCACTGTGCTGTTGGGGCCTTTCTGTGTAGAGTTTGCATGTTCCCCCCGTGTCTGTTCCAGGTGCTCCACTTTTCTTCTAAATTGCCTGTAGGTGTGAATGGCTATCTGTCTATATGTGTCACCCCTGTGGTATACTGGCGACCTGTACACCTGATGTAAGCTGGGATAGGCTCCAGGGGCCTGTTTCAAAAAGGTGATGAAATGACAAATGATTGTCTCTTACAAATAGTAGATAGATAATCCTACAGGCTGTCAAGTATGGTGTTTGTTTTCATTATTGGGAGAAAGAGAAGAAGAGAGCTCCTCAGACCAGGAGAGTTTTCTGTGATTGTTCCCATCCACTTGAAATATATTCAGATGCTGAATTAACCTCTAAATAAAGATTGCCTTGACAAGAAATGACCAGAGGTGGGTAGTAAAAAGTTACATTTACTCCATTACATTTTACTACTACATGCATTTAACCCTCATCCACCCGCAGACCCCAGAGGTATACTTTTTGTCATATCTCATAGGTGCTTTATTCTGTCACTCCAATATTTCATGACTTTGTGAATCAGTTTGTTCCTAATGACTTCGTATCATTGTTTTCTGTTTCTGTGTATTTTTTACTAATGTATTGGGGGACCCCAGTCAAAAGCACCCAATTCTGCCTATGCAGTTTTAATCAATGGAACCATCACCATATAAATATAACACAAATAATGTTTACTTGAAATTACTGAAAACTAAATGGTACCAGAATCAAAGAATAGTAAATAAGCTTTTAAGTACTAATGTGGATTGTACTTGGAATAAAAGCTGCAATTTGTATTAAAGAAAAGTATATTTTCGTTTTACACAATATGCAAATTAACTAATAATCTGTTGTTTTTTTCAGATTACATTAATTATGTAACTAAAAATGTATATAGAAATAAGTTAACATTTTGCTATGATGGTTGTTTCTTAAAGTAGTCTATTCTTGGGGTCCCAAGGGACCCCAGTCGGTAAGTTTTTAGAGTAAATAGTACTTGTAGTCTTAATGCAGCACACTTTTTACTCTTGAGTAGAGTTTTAGCAAAAAATCATTAACAGGGACATACAGTATATAATGGCTGATGCTGTTGTCCACTGGACCTGGTTGGGGAAACAGAAGCTGGTCATGTCCACCATTGGAGCAGTCCTGGCTGAAAAATTTGGTATGAACCGATGGTAGAAGCCAGCCATCTCAAGAAAGGATCTGAGCTGCTTCCTAGTTTGTGCATGTTAGCATTTAGCATGGATGTAGACTTACTGAACATGTTATTGTGCATGTTCATTTTTGTGATCAAACCGCAAATCGATTAGCCTTTGGGATAATAAAGTGTATCAATCAATCAAAGTTAGTTTAAAATCAATTGAATCATCCTCTTCAGCACCATGGACAGGTCACATTACAGTAAGAACTCTTTACAGTTGTGCACATGCAATTCCTCCCGCTGCTGTTTTGGCAAACAGGTGTAAATATATGGGAGCATTCATGGAAATACTGTTGAAAAGTGACGATTGTTGGATCCTGGAGTTCTGGAGTAGGAAGACATATTGCTGACATTTTGAAAATGTAGCATTTTTTGATTTTGAATATGAGCTTATGGCCAGTAGTGGTACCAAGATATCTGTATTTCACACTCTGTTCAAGTTATTTATATCAAATGACAGGATGGAATATTGGACTGAGATTTAATTTCTGTCTGAGTTCCTTCAGTTGTCAGTGTACAGGTGAGATGACTGAAAACATTTACTAAACATAACATATTCAATTTATAAAAGAAATACCAATACACTGTGGTTTTAATAAAGCCCACCACTATAAATGATGTAGGAAATGTGTTGCACCGTCTGTCAAGCTGAAATAATTTATACACAGCAGAAAAAAAATCCCAAAGTTGTGTCTGTGGGGAAATAAACAAACCTGGAAGGATTAGTTTCCTTCTCAGTGAGGAAGAGAGGAAAGATAAAACACAGACGCCTCTGTCATCTGCCATGTTGCTATCATTTCATCTGTGAGACTCAACAGTCAGATGATGACTGAGGGCTTGTTTCCTCATCTATGTTTTTTTCCCCTTTTGTCATCTTGTTTTTTTCTGCCTCTCTTGAACAGTCACTGCGATGATGCTGAAAACCATTCCAGTAAATTGTAAATGTGAAAAATGGCTGTCAATGCAGCTCCAACCTCAGGGAAGAAGGACGCAGAAAAAGATGGATGCATGGAGAGATATGAGAGGGAACCCGAGGAAAGGAGGAAGGAAAAAGGAGGTGATTCTGTAGGATGGATTAAAGGGGAAATGGTGGGAGGAAGGAATGTATGAGGGAGGGAAAGAAGGAAACTAGGTGAACTGATGAGAGAAATGAAGAAGGAAAGAAGGGGTTAGGATGTAAGAGACTGGGGGAGGAAGGATAGAAGGAAGGATGAAATGAGGGAGTGAATGAAGGTGAGGGACTGAGATAATTACAAAAAGAGAACAGAAAGCTTGAGAGAGAAAATTGAAGGGAGATAGAAAGAGAGAGCAACCTGGAACTGAGAGAAAAAGAGAATGATGGAAGAGTGAAGCGAGGCGAAAAAGAAAACAAAGCTGCCGGTATATGCCTCTGTGGGGACGAGAGAGCAAACAAACGCAGGAGGGAACGAGTGTTTCATGGAGCCCCTTGGTTGTTTCTGGCCAGGTGGAAGGCAATGATAAGGGAGGAAGCCAGACGGAGGTGTGTGTGTGTGTGTGTGTGTGTGTGTGTGTGTGTGTGTGTGTGTGTGTGTGTGTGTGCGCGTAGGAAGAAAGACGGAGGGGTAAAGAGAGAGGAGGAATAATGACAGAGAGGAGGCTGGAAGCTCATATTCACACACAGCACCGCCTGGTGCGCTATGCTGGGAATACACACACACACACACACACATACACACTGATCCAGGTTTTTACCTTAACCACACTGGATTCCTATCACTGTACATAATATAAATGGATTTCTAACCATTTACTGAATCCACCTCATCAATCAGCTTTAAACTCCTTAAAATTGTAATCCTTAAGATTTTCAGGAAATTAAATTCCATTTTTTGATATTAATTTATGTTCTGCATTTTTTCTGTAATAAACATTTAATGTATTTACATTCAGTAATTACTTCTTTATATAGTAGGTTTCATTGTTTATGGCGAGGTCCATCTGGATTCAAATTACTTCCACACACACAAGGAATTCATAGAAAATGATTTAATGCAGTGTTACTGTTTCTAATGTGATCTCATTAATATCAGCCTCGCTATTTACAGTTCAGTACCCTCTTTACACCTTGTCAGAGGTGTATTGAGTTGCTGCTTATCAGTGATGATCAGGTGCCCTGTGTTTTCTTGTAAACAAACAAAAGTTATGTTTACATTCAGTGTTACTCACCATACATTGTGTGTATCCTTGAAGTAAAAAAAAACATGTTGAATGCATTTCTTCCTCATAACACTTGATTTTTCAAGTATTTCAAATCCTGCATTGTACTGAATGTTTACTAGCTATCAGTCTTGTTCTTCTCTGCGTTTCTTGGCACATTGCCGCCACCTGTTGATCAGTGGAATAATTTGAAACCATTGGCAGGACTGTGTATTGCGTCACCCGTGTATATGTTGCATGTGCGTCCTTGTGCACAAGACAAACAAAACGTGGACCCTCATAAATAAACTCCTCCATAGCCTACTAGAGATTAAAAAACTCCACAGGGTACGTTTAGTACTATTTTAAAGTACTTGTACTTTACTAGAGTATTTCTATTTTATGCAAATTTATACTCCACTACATTTCAGGGGGAAATATTCTACTTTTTACTCCATTACATTTATTTGACAGGTATAATTACTGGTTATTTTAAAGATCAATGTTTTACATACAAACTATATCAAACTATATCACTTTATAAAATATGATGTATTGCTATAGATTAAACTACCTAACAGTATACTGTATACAGTAGTTTAAATGTAAGCTTTACTTTGACCAGCTACAACATAAAATGCTGCATGCAATAATCCAATGATATAAGTAAGATTTCGATTGTAGGACTTTTACTTTTAATGGAGTATTTGAGGTATTGCTACTTTTACTTAAGTAAAAGATCTGAATACTTCTTTCACCAGTGCTGATAATGCTAACCCAGCATTTCTTACTGCTTCTGCTTCACAGCAAAAGCATTCAACTGGCAAAACACGGGATAGCTTTTATTGTGAAGCACCCACAGGAAATGCAATGTATTTGTCACTGATGTTAGCTTTGACCACGATTGTTCATCAAAAATGCATCTACTTAACAAAACCACAGTCATTGCACAATCATACACAGCATTGTTTGGCAGCAGATCAGTTGTAAACATGTCAGGGAGTAATGGAAGAGTCAAGAGCAGCCACAGTGAGCTGTTAGATGAAGAGCTGCATACCTCGAACTCCTCAAAAACTTTACTGTTGCTCATGACATGCTGAAAGATGATTACTGACTTCTTTATTAAAGCAACATGACTTTGTTTAGCTGCACTGTAAACAGATCTAGCAGCTGCTCTTCTGTTGTAATTCTGACAAAGTAGCTGTACAAGGAGTATTTGCTGCCCCCAGAATCCTGGGACCTTCTGGGGTTATAGGGCCAATGTTGTGCGATCTGTGTTTTTGATTCATTTTTTAACTTTGTAGATCCCTATTGTGTAAATTCTGGCAGATATTTTAAAATCAGTCCAGCCAAATCTCTCAGGCAAATTATCTTCCAGTCAATTCCAGTCAACAAAAAACATAAAACTGCAGACAGGTGTCGAATTCAAGGAAAAACCTGAATCAATCAGTGGAGAAACATTACATAGGAGGTGTGGGGAAGGGATGAAGTATGATTTTTTTATGTATTTTATTTTTGTTTTTATATTTGTCTCCTTTCTTTTGTACCGTTTCTCTCTCTTTGGATCAACTGTGTTATATGTAAACTGCAATACAAATAAAAAATTAGATGAGTTGAATGTTGAGTCCAGTGAACTTATGTCAACCCTCCATAAAACTCTGGTAAAATCATGGATGTATTATAAGAACTGGATACACGACCCAAAGATGGCGCCTATTCAGTCCAATAAGACTTGCTCGCCTGGCACATATGGCTAAAAAGTTTGTAGCTTCTGGGTTTACTTCCAGGTTATGCGGCCCACTGAATATGCGCAGTGGTGTTTCTCCCCGCTGGCCCCGCCGGCGAGTTCCCGCTCGGCCCATAGACTTTACATTGCGATGACGTCACAGATTTTAAATCGCTTTTCTCGGCCCAAGGAAAGTTTTACAAATATAAAACCTCCATGGATCAAACATCCATAATAGAAAATGTCATAATCAACCTTGTTTGTAGTTAGAGGCATCCCATCAACAGTTTTACAGACGTCTCTTTTACAGTGGTGGCCTATGGGGAAAATGGTTTTTGGGCTGCAGGGATATTTTTCACTGCAATACCACAAGTGGCCACTGGAAAAAATTGGTAGCAAGGCTGAGCGGCAGCGCCATATCCAGGTCTTATTATACATCCATGGGTAAAGCAGCATACAAGCCAGCCCCCAAATGATCAAAGTAACTTAAGCTTGATTTATACTTCTACGTGTGTAGGCTCCGTAGCTATGCTAGGGCTACAGCTGCTACAGAGACACCATGTGATGAGTGAAGGGACAGTGATTAGTCAGCCTGGGCAGCCTGTGTTAAGTTTCTGATGCTGGTGGAATTTGTTGAGTGAAGACAACATGAAGGAAGTTAAAGAAAGACTCAGTATTCTTCTCCACACTTTTCAATAATAGAAGTATAGCCCTAAACCAAAGCCCACAGTTCACCACCGACCCGTTCACAGTTCTAACAGGTTCTCTCCACTCAGCGACACACCCGCTGAGAAACCAACTCTGATTATTGGCAGCTCCATTTTGCGAAACGTGAAATTAGCAACACCAGCGACCATAGTCAAATGCATCCCAGGGGCCAGAGCGGGCGACGTTGAATCCTATTTAAAACTGCTGGCTAAGGATAAGCCTACATATGGTAAGATTGTTATTCACGTCGGCGGTAATGACACCCGATTGCATCAATCGGAGGTCACGAAAATTAATGTTGAGTTGGTGTGTACATATGCAAAAACGATGTCGGACTCCATAGTTTTCTCTGGGCCCCTACCTAATCTTACTAGTGATGACATGTATAGCCGCATGTCATCATTCAACCGCTGGTTGTCGAGGTGGTGTCCAGGTAATGATGTGGGCTTTGTAGATAATTGGCGGACTTTCTGGAGAAGACCTAGTCTGATTAGGAGAGATGGCATTCATCCCACTTTGGATGGAGCCGCTCTCATATTTAGAAATCTGGGCGAATTTATTAGTGGCCCAAAGCCATGACAGCTCAGAGTTCAGACCAGACTTACAGTCTGTGGTCCAGACCAGGAGGCAGAGTTGTAGTCCTACACGCTTCTCTGCACTTCCATTAGAGCAGTTGCCCACCCTAAACTCCACAGAGAGGTTGTCTGCCCCCCGACCACTTAAATTATTTCAATCAAAAGTAAACAGAAGAGGAGTTGCACATAAAAACCTAATAACAAGTAAAACGACCACTGCAACAGTACAACAAAATAGGAGAATTAGATGTGGACTCTTAAACATTAGATCTCTCTCATCTAAAGCTGTTCTAGTAAACGATTTAATATCATAATATTGATTTATTTTGTCTTACTGAAACCTGGCTGTGTCACGATGAATATGTTAGCCTAAATGAATCCACTCCCCCCAGTCACATTAATACTCACATTCCTCGAGGCACAGGTCGAGGAGGTGGAGTTGCAGCCATCTTCGACTCAAGTCTACTAATCAAACCTAAACCTAAACTGAATTATAACTCGTTCGAAAGCCTTGTTCTTAGTCTTTCACACCCAATCTGGAAAACACTACAGCCAATTCTATTTGTTATAGTGTTCCGAGCTCCTGGACCGTACTCTGAATTTTTATCTGAATACTCAGAGTTCTTGTCAGGTTCAGTCCTTAAAACAGATAAAATAATTATTGTAGGTGATTTTAATATTCATGTGGATGTAGAAAATGATAGCCTTAGTGCTGCATTTATCTCATTATTAGATTCGATTGGCTTCTGTCAGAGTGTACATAAACCCACTCACTGTTTTAACCACACCCTCGACTTTGTTCTCGTCTGTGGCATAGAAATTGAACATCTATTAGTCTTTCCACAGAATCCTTTTTTATCAGACCATTATTTAATAACTTTTGAATTCCTATTACTGGACTACATGCCATTAGGCAAATATTCCTACACTAGATGTCTATCTGATAGTGCTGTAGCTAAATTTAAGGAAGTGATTCCATCGGCATTTAATTCAGTTCCATATCTCAATATAACAGATGACTCCTATGCTAACTTTAGTCCCTCCCAAAGTGATCATCTTGTTGATAGTGCTGCAGGCTCACTACGAATAACACTCGACTCTATTGCCCCTCTAAAAAAGAAGATAATAAAACAGAGGTTAGCTCCATGGTATAACCCGCAAACCCGCACATTAAAGCAAACATTGTCAAAACTTTAAAGGAAATGGCGTTCCACCAATCTGGAAGAATCACATTTAGCCTGGCAAGATAGTCTTAAAATTTATAGGAAGGCCCTCCGTAATGCCTCCGTAACTACTCATCATTAATAGAGGAAAATAAGAACAACCCCAGGTTTCTGTTCAGCACTGTAGCCAGGCTGACAGTCACAGCTCTGTTGAGCCATGTATTCCTATACACCTCAGTAGTGACTTTATGAGCTTCTTTAATGATAAAATTCTAACAGAGACAAAATTCAGCACCTCCTGCCCTCAGTTGGTACTGACTTATCTTCAAACACAGGAACCTTAGAAACAACTGTAAAACCTGATGTACATTTAATTCAGTTTCAATTCAATTCAGTTTTATTTATATAGCGCCATATCATAACAAAGTTATCTCAGGGCACTTTTTCATATAGAGCAGGTCTAGACCGACTCTTTATATTTACAGAGACCCAACAATTCCCACCATGAGCAAGCACTAGGCGACAGTGGCAAGGAAAAAAAAAACTCCCTTTTAACAGGTAGAAACCTCGAGCAGAACCAGGCTCTAGGTGGGCGGTCATCTGCCTCGACCTATTTACAAGGGGGGGGGGGGGGAGAGCAGGAGGAAAGAGAACATACAGCAGCACAATACAGTTCCACATAGGGATGTAAAGCAATAGTTGTGGTAATGGTATTGATGATAACAGAACAGAAATAAGAAATAATACTAAGAGCAATATTATAATAGTAATACTAATAATAAGAGCAATAACAGTAATAGCAGCAGCAGGTGTAGAGCAGGAGCACGGGGGCAGCAGGTGGCCTGCAACCATAGATCCAGACTCTACAGCTCTGGAGGCAGAAATACCTGCAGAAAGCAACACAGAGAGAGAGAGAGAGAGAGAGAGAGAGAGAGAGCTACAGGAAGAAGTTGAGTTAGTAACAAGCATTGATGGGATATGAGGGAGTACAGATGGAGAGGAAGAGGAGCTCAGTGCATCATACACTGTAAATTCTAATTAGTTAACCTTACTTAAAAAAAGCATGTAAACCGATTGCCTTAAAAAAACTAAGTTAAGTGGAATAGGTATTGTATGTTGTATTAACAAATGCTTATTTAGTATAGTACACTTACACTTGAGTTTAAGTAACTAAAACAATCCTGTATATTGTACTTTATAATTTATTTTGGATGAACTCTAGACTTAGTATAGACTACTCAGAATTACCATTTCAAACAACTAAATAATTTCAATTGAATACTGTGTGTATTCCAAAAAACGCATTTATTTAAGTTAACAAATGTGACATCTCATGCAACTTAGAATTTCTCAGTTGTATTTACTTGAACAGCAATCTGATTTACTTGTTAAAACCATGCAAACGGATTGCCTTAAAAAGACCGAGTATGTGTTACTTGTGTAACTTAAGTGCTTCAAACATTCGTTGTACAATAATGAAAAACAGGTTCCATTCTCCTAAAATAATTCAATTTACAGTTACACATAATAAATCAAGGTAGTGACACAGTTTAAAGTTCAATTATGCATTTTTTTAATTTTAAAATGGCCTCTGTCCAGGCTGACGGGACTCCCTCCTTTTGCCTGACTCCCAACCAGACAGTGCCGTGCCATTGGATTTAAAGTGATCTTAGTGCTAATGTGTTTAGCTGTTTTACATAAAATACTGTTAAAAGAGCAGTCCGGGTATCTGTAGGGGAGAGAAGCTGTTTTTGTTTCTACAATTGTTTTCTCCTGTTTATGTTAGGGAGTTAGGTAAGATCCCTGTATTTCTTTTCCTGTTTTGTTGGGTTAGGTAATTTAGTTGGGTTCTCATAGATTGCTTTGTTTGTTGTTTTGGCTGTGCTCTCCCTGATGTCAATTATACCCTGAGAAATGAATAAATCATTCCTGTTTGGACTGCATCCGTTGTGGCACTGACTATCTTTGGGAGCAGGGAAAGGGAGGGAGTCACTTTCTTTATGTTGTGCACCGGTTTACCCCTAGGCCGGTCGTAACATTCCATTCTCCTATAATAATTCAATTTACAGTTACACATAATAAATCAAGGTAGTGACACAGTTTAAAGTTCAATTATGCATTTTTTTAATTTTTCTTGAACAATAACTGACATTGCTCCTTTGAAATTATGATTCACACAAACACTACAATTTGAATTACTGAACGTCCTGTATTAGAACCATTTCGAAAACAAAGCAAAAATGGATTCTGTATTCTGATTCTGGGGGTGCTTCTTTTAAACAGTGGAGGTAGCAGTAGGAGGAGCTTGGTGCAGTGTTTGGTAAACTTTGGAGAAGAGGCACAAAGTGCTGAAAACAGGGTTGGTCTGCACAAGTTGGCAGTGGTTAATATCATTACATCTCAAAAAGTCCCAAAGCACACTTTAGTTTCAGGTCTGTTAACACATTGTGCCAGTTAAACATTGTATTGTGCTGGTTTAAAACAATTTTAAGAGACTGTGTGCAGATGTTGTCACAGCAAATTCTGTACACCACTATTTAAATGAAATAAAAATATAATACTGACAAAGAACTAAAAACTATCCAATAACAATATACTCGCTGATATTTTTTTGGTTCAAATAAAAACATTTAGTAAAACGTCCAATTTGGTATTCAAATAGACATGTACTGCAGGTTTTATATTTTACAGTGAAA
>SEMN01001135.1:0-98146 GCA_005408345.1 Macquaria australasica
CATGTTTCTGCTGTCCGAGTGAGGATATGCTTAGCTTCTGAGCCTTGTAACCTCACTACTGGGGTCCCTCAGGGTTCTGTTCTTGGTTGCGTCCTCTTTTCTCTTTAGGCCAAGTCACTTGGCCCTGTTAGTCACTCACATGGCTTTACCTACCACAGCTATGCAGATGACACTGAACTAATTCTGTCTTTTCTCTGGTCTTTTCTCGCTCCCTTGCACCTTGGCCCCTAAAATAAAATTCTTTTTACGTGTCTTATTGTTTCTAAATGTAGCACTTGAAGGAGTTCAAGCATACTTGATGAAGATAATGTACTTGCATGATTCTTGCAATTTGCGGGTTGTATCCACAAAGTTGAATGTACTCCTTTTAAGTTGCTTTGGATAAAAGTGTTAGCTTAATAAACACAATGCAATACTTAGTAAATAGCAAGTAATTATGTTTGCGCCCGGTTTCGAACCGGGGACCTTTCGCGTGTTAGGCGAACGTGATAACCACTACACTACGGAAACTGTTGAAAACAAAGTTCTTCACACGTGCGCGCCTCAACAAGACTAAGCTGCTCTTCCTTCCAGGGAAGGATACGTCCCTTCCTCACCTAGGAGGCACCACAGGTTCTGGTCCAGGTTATGTCATCTAGCGCCTAGACTACTGCAACTCGCTCCTGGCTGGTGTGCCTGTATGTGCCATCTGACCTCTGCAGCTCATCCAGAGTCCAGCAGCTCGACAGGTCTTCAACTTAGCCGAGTTCTCACACACTACACAGCTCCTCTGCACCCTGCACTGGCTATCGGTGGCTGCGATTGGCTCAGGCCAAACCATACACTACAGCCAGTCCACTACGCTCTGCTACTGCCAATCAGCTTGCTCTTGCTCACAATACAATTCAATTCAATTCAGTTTCATTTATATAGCGCCATATCATAACAAAGTTATCTCAGGGCACTTTTTCGAATAGAGCAAGTCTAGACCGACTCTTTATATTTAAAGAGACCCAACAGTTCCCACCATGAGCAAGCACTATGCGACAGTGGCAAGGAAAAACTCCCTTTAACAGGTAGAAACCTCGAGCAGAACCAGGCTCAAGGTGGGCGGTCATCTGCCTCGACCGGTTGGGTTGAAGGGGGAAGGGGGGAGCGGGAGAGAGAGAGCAGGAGGAAAGAGAACATACAGCAGCACAATACAGTTCCACATAGGGATGGAAAGCAATAGCTGTGGTAATGGCATTGATGTTAACACCAACAGAAACAACACTAAGAGCAACATTATAATAGCAATACTAATAATAAGAGCAACTATATCTTTAGATACTGTGTTTCGAAGGTGTTCGGGGCCAAGTACAATAACTTCGGTTTTGTCTGAGTTTAACATCAGCACTGAACTGAATTAAATGCCGATGGAATCACTTCCTTAAATTTAGCGACAGCACTATCAGAGCTACAGCACTATCAGATAGACATCTAGTGTAGGAATGTTTGCCCAATGGCGTGTAGTCCAGCAATAGGAATTCAAAAGTTAATAAAAAATGGTCTGATAAAAAAAGAATTCTGTGGAAAGACTATTAGATGTTCAATTTCAATGCCATAAACAAGAACAAGGTCGAGGGTGTGGTTAAAACAGTGAGTGGGTTTATGTACACTCTAACAGAAGCCAATCGAATCTAATAATGAGATAAACGCAGCACTAAGGCTATCATTTTCTACATCCACATGAATATTAAAATCACCTACAATAATTATTTTATCTGTTTTAAGGACTAAACCTGATAAGAACTCTGGGAATTCAGATAAAAATTCAGAGTACGGTCCAGGAGCTCGGTACACTATAACAAATAGAATTGGCTGTAGTGTTTTCCAGGTGGGTGTGAAAGGCTAAGAACCAGGCTTTCGAACGAGTTATAGTTTAGTTTAGGTTTAGGTTTGATTAATAGGCTTGAGTCGAAGATGGCTGCAACTCCACCTCCTCGGCCTGAGCCTCGAGGAATGTGAGTATTAATGTGACTGGGGGGAGTGGATTCATTTAGGCTAACATATTCATCGTGACACAGCCAGGTTTCAGTAAGACAAAATAAATCAATATTATGATCTGATATTAGATCGTTTACTAGAACAGCTTTAGATGAGAGAGATCTGATGTTTAAGAGTCCACATTTAATTCTCCTATTTTGTTGTACTGTTGCAGTGGAGGTTTTACTTTTATTAGGTTTTTATGTGTAACTCCTCTTCTGTTTACTTTGGATTTAAATAATTTAAGTGGTGGGGGGCAGACAACCTCTCTGTGGAGTTTAGGGTGGGTAACTGCTCTAATGGAAGCGCAGAGAAGCGTGTAGGACTGCAACTCTGCATCCTGGTCTGGACCACAGACTGTATTAAGTCTATGGTCTGAACTCTGAGCTGTCATGGCTTTGGGCCACTAATAAATTTGGCCAGATTTCTAGATATGAGAGCGGCTCCATCCAAAGTGGGATGAATGCCATCTCTCCTAATCAGACCAGGTCTTCTCCAGAAAGTCCGCCAATTATCTACAAAGCCCACCTCATTACCTGGACACCACCTCGACAACCAGCGGTTGAATGATGACATGCGGCTATACATGTCATCGCTAGTAAGATTAGGCAGGGGCCCAGAGAAAACTACGGAGTCCGACATTGTCTTTGCATATGTACACACCGACTCAACATTAATTTTCGTGACCTCCGATTGGCGCAATCGGCTGTCATTACCGCCGACGTGAATAACAATCTTAGCATATTTACGTTTATCCTTAGCCAGCAGTTTTAAATAGGATTCAACGTCGCCCGCTCTGGCCCCTGGGATGCATTTGACTATGGTCGCTGGTGTCGCTAATTTCACGTTTCTCAAAATGGAACTGCCAATAATCAGAGTTGGTTTCTCAGCGGGTGTGTCGCTGAGTGGAGAGAACCTGTTAGAAACGTGAACGGGTCGGTGGTGAACCGTGGGCTTTGGTTCAGGGCTATGCTTCTTTCGGACAGTCACCCAGCCTCCCTGGCTTCCCGGCTGCTCGGGAGTTGCCAGGGGACGGCTAGCAGAAGCTACCTCTGGTCGGCTCGCACCGGCTAGGGGCTGGCTAGCTACAGCTGACTGACTCTCCATGGTGCGGAGCCGCGACTCTAACTCACTGAGCCTTGCCTCCAACACAGTGAATAAACTACATTTGTTACACGTACCATTATCACTAAAGGAGGCAGAGGAGTAACTAAACATCTGACACACCGAGCAGGAGAGAGCAGGAGAGGGAGAAGGAGAGAGAGACGCCATCGCTAACTTAGCTAAAGTAGCAACTAACTAGCGTGTAAACAACTGTGGGATTAGCGGAAAGTCGCTAACAGGAGACAGATATGAGTGCTTAAACAGAGCTAGTGCATCCTTAAATGTATAGCGGGTAATTAACCGCTATAGTAAAGAAAATATCAAAATTAACTGGGTTTAGCTGGAGCAGCAAAATTTGCAACCAGTAACACAGAAACACCGGCAACCGGAAATGAGACAATACGTTCACCTGAGCACGTCAGCACGTCAGTCAGCAAGTGGTTTGTAGACTACTGCAACTCGCTCCTGGCTGGTGTGCCTGTATGTGCCATCCGACCTCTGCAGCTCATCCAGAGTCTAGCAGCTCGGCAGGTCTTCAAGTTACCCAAGTTCTGCCACAATACACAGCTCCTCTGCACCTTGCACTGGCTATTGGTGGCTGCAGTGGCTGCGAATGGCTCAGGCCAAACCATACACTCCAGCCAGTCCACTACGCTCTGCTACTGCCAGTCAGCTTGCTACTCCCTCAGTACAAGGGGGAACCAGCTACCACTCAACACAATCACGACTGTTTGCCGTCCTGGCTTCACAATGGTGGAACAAGTTCCCCATTGACACCAGGAATGCACAAAGTCTATACCTCTTCCATCGCAGACCTGAAACTCATCTGTTCAGACTGCACCTTGGCCCCTAAAATAAAATTATTTTTCTGTCTCTTATTGTTTCTAAATGTAGCACCTGAAGGAGTTCAGCAAATTTGATGAAATTGATGTAATTGCATGGTTCTTGCAATTTGCGGGATGTACTGAACGTACTCCTAAGTCATTTTGGATAACAGTGTCAGCTTAACAATTTAATGGAACACTTAGTAGTAAACAATTGTGTTTCCGCCCGGTTTCGAACCGGGGACCTTTCGCGTGTGAGGCGAACGTGATAACCACTACACTACGGAAACTGTTGAAAAGAATGCTTTTCACACGTGTGTGCGTAAGTGTTCGTTTTTCACTACAACGCTAGTGGGATCTTCACGGGTTTGATACAGTTTCATCATATTGATGCGACAGATGCGTGTTTTTCGCTTCCTCTTAGGGGTACCGATTACGTAGTCTGTATTGCTACATTTTTGGTGCACATCGCATGGTCCGGAAAATGGAGCAGAGAGTGCAGAACAGACAATAGGCAACAGAGCCAACACTTTGCCGCCAACTTTGAAATGTCTGACAATATTGCGGAACGATCGAACTGGCGTTTCATTTCAGAACTAGTGAGCGCCTTTCTCACCCAACCCTCTACCTTGAAGTCATCGCCCTGAGTTACCTGCGGACTAAGTCACTTGGGAATTTTTGCTCAAACATGCCAAAAAACTCCACAGCTCAGTCCTCGTTAGTATAGTGGACAGTATCTCCGCCTGTCACGCGGAAGACCGGGGTTCGATTCCCCGACGGGGAGACTGGTGTTTTCTACCAGCTGCTGATTATTCACCCAGAAAGACAAAGATAATACAGCATCATCGAGCATGTTTCTGCTGTCCGAGTGAGGATATGCTTAGCTTCTGAGCCTTGTAACCTCACTACTGGGGTCCCTCAGGGTTCTGTTCTTGGTTGCGTCCTCTTTTCTCTTTAGGCCAAGTCACTTGGCCCTGTTATTCACTCACATGGCTTTACCTACCACAGCTATGCAGATGACATTTGAACTAATTCTGTCTTTTCTCTGGTCTTTTCTCGCTCCCTTGCACCTTGGCCCCTAAAATAAAATTCTTTTTACGTGTCTTATTGTTTCTAAATGTAGCACTTGAAGGAGTTCAAGCATACTTGATGAAGATAATGTACTTGCATGATTCTTGCAATTTGCGGGTTGTATCCACAAAGTTGAATGTACTCCTTTTAAGTTGCTTTGGATAAAAGTGTCAGCTTAATAAACACAATGCAATACTTAGTAAATAGCAAGTAATTATGTTTCCGCCCGGTTTCGAACCGGGGACCTTTCGCTTATTGGGGGAACGTGATAACCACTACACTACGGAAACTGTTGAAAATAAAGTTCTTCACACGTGCGCGCATCGACAAGACTGAGCTGCTCTTCCTTCCAGGGAAGGATACGTCCCTTCCTCACCTAGGAGGCACCACAGGTTCTGGTCCAGGTTATGTCATCTAGCGCCTAGACTACTGCAACTCGCTCCTGGCTGGTGTGCCTGTATGTGCCATCTGACCTCTGCAGCTCATCCAGATTCCAGGAGCTCGACAGGTCTTCAACTTAGCCGAGTTCTCACACACTACACAGCTCCTCTGCACCCTGCACTGGCTATCGGTGGCTGCGAATGGCTCAGGCCAAACCATACACTACAGCCAGTCCACTACGCTCTGCTACTGCCAATCAGCTTGCTCTTGCTCACAATACAATTCAATTCAATTCAGTTTCATTTATATAGCGCCATATCATAACAAAGTTATCTCAGGGCACTTTTTCGAATAGAGCAAGTCTAGACCGACTCTTTATATTTAAAGAGACCCAACAGTTCCCACCATGAGCAAGCACTATGCGACAGTGGTAAGGAAAAACTCCCTTTTAACAGGTAGAAACCTCGAGCAGAACCAGGCTCTAGGTGGGCGGTCATCTGCCTCGACCGGTTGGGTTGAAGGGGGAGGGGGGGGGGAGCGGGAGAGAGAGAGCAGGAGGAAAGAGAACATACAACAGCACAATACAGTTCCACATAGGGATGTAAAGCAATAGCTGTGGTAATGGCATTGATGTTAACACCAACAGAAACAACACTAAGAGCAACATTATAATAGCAATACTAATAATAAGAGCAACTATATCTTTAGATAATGTGTTTCGAAGGTGTTCGGGGCCAAGTACAATAACTTAGGTTTTGTCTGAGTTTAACATCAGCACTGAACTGAATTAAATGCCGATGGAATCACTTCCTTAAATTTAGCTACAGCACTATCAGATAGACATCTAGTGTAGGAATGTTTGCCTAATGGCGTGTAGTCCAGTAATAGGAATTCAAAGTTAATAAAAAATGGTCTGATAAAAAAGAATTCTGTGGAAAGACTATTAGATGTTCAATTTCAATGCCATAAACAAGAACAAGGTCGAGGGTGTGGTCAAAACAGTGAGTGGGTTTATGTACACTCTGACAGAAGCCAATCGAATCTAATAATGAGATAAACGCAGCACTAAGGCTATCATTTTCTACATCCACATGAATATTAAAATCACCTACAATAATTATTTTATCTGTTTTAAGGACTAAACCTGATAAGAACTCTGAGAATTCAGATAAAAATTCAGAGTACGGTCCAGGAGCTCGGTACACTATAACAAATAGAATTGGCTGTAGTGTTTTCCAGGTTGGGTGTGAAAGGCTAAGAACAAGGCTTTCGAACAAGTTATAATTTAATTTAGGTTTAGGTTTGATTAATAGGCTTGAGTCGAAGATGGCTACAACTCCACCTCCTCGGCCTGAGCCTCGAGGAATGTGAGTATTAATGTGACTGGGGGGAGTGGATTCATTTAGGCTAATATATTCATCGTGACACAGCCAGGTTTCAGTAAGACAAAATAAATCAATATTATGATCTGATATTAGATCGTTTACTAGAACAGCTTTAGATGAGAGAGATCTGATGTTTAAGAGTCCACATTTAATTCTCCTATTTTGTTGTACTGTTGCAGTGGAGGTTTTACTTTTTATTAGGTTTTTATGTGTAACTCCTCTTCTGTTTACTTTGGATTTAAATAATTTAAGTGGTCAGGGGGCAGACAACCTCTCTGTGGAGTTTAGGGTGGGTAACTGCTCTAATGGAAGCGCAGAGAAGCGTGTAGGACTGCAACTCTGCCTCCTGGTCTGGACCACAGACTGTATTAAGTCTATGGTCTGAACTCTGAGTTGTCATGGCTTTGGGCCACTAATAAATTTGGCCAGATTTCTAGATATGAGAGCGGCTCCATCCAAAGTGGGATGGATGCCATCTCTCCTAATCAGACCAGGTCTTCTCCAGAAAGTCCGCCAATTATCTACAAAGCCCACATCATTACCTGGACACCACCTCGACAACCAGCGGTTGAATGATGACATGCGGCTATATGTCATCGCTAGTAAGATTAGGTAGGGGCCCAGAGAAAACTACGGAGTCCGACATTGTCTTTGCGTATGTACACACCGACTCAACATTAATTTTCGTGACCTCCGATTAGCACAATCGGGTGTCATTACCGCCGACGTGAATAACAATCTTAGCATATTTACGTTTATCTTTAGCCAGCAGTTTTAAATAGGATTGAACGTCGCCCGCTCTGGACCCTGGGATGCATTTGACTATGGTCGCTGGTGTCGCTAATTTCACGTTTCACGTTTACCAAAGCTGGGTAACCTCCAGGACGGAATAGGGGATGACCAGCGTGGAAACTGAGTCAGGGTGGTCACTGGCCTGCACGTAGAGGATGGCGAGGAGGGAGCAGAGCGGAGGTCCGGGCCAGGCGGAGATTTCCAGGATCAGGTCCACTTAAGTCAACGGTACAATCTGGCGATGATGATGAGGGAGACCAGGACTTAAGTACTGGCAGAGGTGATTGTGAATCGGACACAGCTGTCACGATTGAGCTGCAGCAGCCACCAGCTCTGGACCACGCCCCTTGACCTAGATCACTCCATACAGGTAGACGGGGAAGACAGACAGAGACAGAAAACACAACCCCAAACAAAAACTAAGGAGAGCCCAGCCATCCCATAACACAGAAGGGCAACTTCTATATGTTGAGCACAGAGTTGTTCAAGAAGGGCTTCAGAAAGGCACATGGAGCTTCTTTGAAGCAAGCCATGGAAAATGTGCTCCAGATGGAGTGGGTGGGGTTTTCAAAAAGAACAGCAGATAGATTGGTCAGTAAAGGAAAAGACATTCCCAATGCCCAGCAATTGTATGAATGTCTACTGAATGCCCAGACCTCTATACAGCGGTTCTACATTGACGAGGAAGCTGTGGACAAGGCTGTACAGAAGATGCCAAAACGACTCCCAGTGGTTCCTTCGACAATGCGCCTCCATCAGATGATCACTCTCACACCAGGAAAGGTCATCTACAGAGATGTCAGCTGTCTCTGCTCAACTAAGCAGATTCTTGAGTGTATGTGTCACAACACACAAAGGTTTGAATTTGATGTTCAGCCCATCCTTACTGACACCACCAAAGAGCAACAAGTGCAGAAAATAGATGAAATCAACTGGGAAAACAAAGATATCATTGGACAGTGGTGTGTGCTCAAATATGATGATGAAATTTATCCTGGGATCATTGTCGAGGTAAATGAAACAAAGTGGGGAGAAATCGCTTCTTCTGGCCAAAGCGTGAGGATACTTTGTGGTATCTCTTTGATGATATCATCAGAATCATTCCTCAGCCAGCCATTCTCAGTGACGGGACTTCATGTAGAAATAAACAAAGAAATATGGACAGAAATTGCCAATGATTGATTTGCATGCCCAGGGCATGAGGGAGCCGATATGGTGAAGCGTGGGGGCCATGCTTCCAGAAGGGGCAGCATAATGACCATGGAAGTGCAGGCTTTCTGTCTATGGTCTGGGCAAGCTGGGTTCAATTCCTGGAAGGCCCCTGAAAACGTTTTGAAAGCAATTTTATTTTCTAGATCAGTAATGCATGAGACACATGCAGTTCATGAAATATATGTAATTCAGATGCATTTGTTAGGATTAAATTAATTTTTACATTTAAAAATGGTTTTTAAAATTTCAGAGTCAGGCTGAGGTCTATGGTTAGGGTGGGAGGCATCCTTGACGATATTCCTCGCCCTACCCAGACAGCGCTGTTTGTATATGTCCATGATGGAGGGTAGCTGAGAGCCTGTGATCCGTTGGGCAGTTTTCACCACCCACTGGAGTGCTTTACGGTCAGAAGCGGAGCAGTTGCCATACCACACAGGGATGCAGTTCGTCAGCAAACTATGGTACATCGGTAAAAGTCCACCAGTATCCTAGGACACAGGACAAAGGCTCCGAAGGAAGTAAAGGCGCTGTTGCGCCTTTTTCACCAGTGTGGAGGAGTTGAGGGACCAGGTGAGATCATCGGAGATGTGGACTCCCAGGAACTTGAAGCTAGACACACGTTCCACTACAGCTCCGTTGATGTAGAGAGGGGGGTGTGCGTGGCTCCTAGCCCGCCTGAAGTCCACGACGATTTCCTTGGTCTTCTGGGTGTTCAGTGCCAGATTGTTATCAGCACACCACTTGGCCAGGTGCTGAACCTCGTCCCTGTAGGCCATCTCATCATTGTCTCTGATCAGGCCTACCACCGTGGTGTCGTCTGCGAACTTGATTATGGAGTTGGAGCTATAAACAGGAACGCAGTCGTGGGTGAACAGAGAGTACAGTAGAGGGCTCAGCACGTAACCTTGTGGCACACCGGTGTTCAGGGTGATGGAGGAGGATGAGAGGTTATGCAGTTGCAGAGGGATGTACTGATGCCAAGCTGGCTGAGCTTGGAGATCAGCTTGGAGGGGGTAACAGTGTTGAATGCTGAACTGAAGTCAATGAACAGCATCCTGACATAAGTGTTGTGACTATCCAGGTGGGTCAGGGCAGAGTAAAGTGCCGTAGAGATGGCATCCTCTGTTGACCTGTTGCGGCGGTAGGCAAACTGGTGTGGATCCAGTGTGGCAGGCAGACAGGTTTTCAGATGGGAAAGAACCAGCCTCTCAAAACACTTGGCGATGATAGGGGTGAGTGCGACAGGACGGAAGTCATTTAGGGCCTTAGCGGTGGAGTGCTTCGGCACTGGCACGATGGTGGCGGTCTTGAAGCTAATGGGGACAACTGCCTGGGCCAGGGACAGGTTGAAGATGTCCGTAAAGACCCCAGCCAGCTGCTCAGCACAGGCTCTGAACACACGACCAGGTATCCCATCAGGGCCAGCTGCCTTCCGTGCATTTACCTTGCTCATGATGGAGCAAACATCAGCGGTGGAGAGTGTGAGGGACTGTTCATCTGGTAGTGGCTCCAATTTGAAGGTGACCTCCTTATTTCCCCGGTCAAAGCGAGCATAGAAGGTATTGCGCTCGTCGGGGAGGGAGGCAGAACTGATTGGGGGAACTGTGCTGGGAGATTTGAAGTTTGTGATAGTCCGTATGCCTTGCTACATGTCCCGGGAGTCAGAGGAGTTGAAGTGGTCTTCAGTCCTCAGTTTATGTTTGTATTTGGCCAGGGAGATTCCCCTCCTCAGGTTGGCCCTGGCTGAGCTGTAAGCCTCCCAGTCACCATACCTGAAGGCAACATCCCTAGCTTTGAGCAGGAGGCGAACCTCTCTGTTCTTCCAGGGCTTCTGGTTGGGGAAAGTTGTTATTTTTTTCTGTGAGGTCACAATGTCCATGCACCCTTTAATGTGGTCCAGGGCAGAGTTGGTGTAGGTGTCAATATTAGTCTGGGAGCCTATGGGGGCCTGGGCAGCAAACACATTCCAGTCTGTGTGCTGGGATTGGTGTTGGAGAGTGGCGTCTGCACCCTCCATCCAGACCTTGATTGTCCTCGTTGTTGGTTTCACACGTTTGATGGCTGGGGTGTACTTGGGGAGCAGGAACAAAGAGAGATGGTCCGACTGTCCCAGGTGGGGGAGGGGTGTGGCTTTGTAAGCGTCAGCCACACTGGTGTAAACGTGGTCCAGAGTTTTATCTCCCCTTGTGGTGCAGGAGACATTTTGATGGAACTTTGGCAGTACAGATTTCAAAGTGCAGTGATTGAAGTCCCCAACTACAACAAAGGCTCCATCCGGTTGCATGGTCTGCAGCTTGCTAATAGCAGCACAAAGTCCTTTCATGGCCACTTTAGCATTAGCATCCAGAGGGACATAAACTGCAGCAGCAACAATGCATGTAAACTCACGTGGTAGGTAAAATGGCCTGCACCTAATGAACAGGTACTCCAGATCAGCAGAGCACTGAGTATCAACAACAGCAGAGTCTGTGCACCATGTTTTGTTTACATAGATGCATACACCACCACCCCTGTTTTTACCTGTGGCTGCTGCTTCTCTGTCTGCCCTGAACAAAGTGCGTCCATCCAACTCCACCACGCTGTTAGGAATAGCATTGCTTAGCCATGTTTCTGTGAAGACCATGAAACTGCAGTCCATAAGCCTTCTCTGAGTGAGGGACCAGATCTTAAGTTCGTCCAGCTTGTTCGCCAGGGACCGTACATTGGCGAGGAAGATGCTAGGTAGCGCTGGTCGATGTGGGTTTAGCCGAAGCTTAGCTCGCAGACCTCCGCGCTTGCCCCGTCTTTGTTTACGATCCCGACGCCGTCGCCAGGGTCTACAGGTGGGGATGAATGGATCGCTCGGCCTCGGTAACCTTCCCAGCTCTGGGGATAGCTGGTTGAAGTCAAACGGATGATCCAGAACGATGTTTGTGCAGCGATGATTAATGTCCAAAAGTGTCAGCTTATCGTATCTGACGTGCGCACGAGTGAATCGAGCGAAAATGCAGGAGAAAGTTATGTAAATAACTACTAAATAGCGTAGTAGATCTTGGTCAAAAAAACCTACGAGTGGTCAAATCTGTTATTCATATCAACTCTGTTACCATCAATGTCAACTCTGTTTAAGGTTTTGCTTTAAAAATGATCATTAGATATGTTTTATTGTTAACAAATTGAAGCTGTGTCATAACTATCATTCTCCCTACATGAAATTTCAAAGCATTTTTAAAGCTATGTTTAGAGAAAATGCACACCATCTTGGCAACTTTTCGGTTAAATGGGTTGATATTTTTACTCCTGAACAAAAAGTCTATCTTATTAGACTTAAAGTTGAATTAACGGACGTAGAGTTCTCTTAGGGAAGACAGGGTTTTAAATTATATTACATTTAAATTATATTACATTTGTTGAGTATATCTATTAGTCAGCTGGGATAGGCTCCAGCCCCCCGCGACCCTCTAAGAGGATAAGCGGTATAGAAAATGGATGGATGGAGTATATCTATTAGTCAGCTGGGATAGGCTCCAGCCCCCCGCGACCCTCTAAGAGGATAAGCGGTATAGACAATGGATGGATGGATGAATGGAGTATATCTATTATAGACCCAATTTGTCTATCACAGAGTTGACAGATTTTTCTGTTAGTACATTGATTTTCAGAATAAATATTTTAAATCTTACAGGTTTAAGATCAGGAAATACTGAAAATGTTCAATTTAAACTGTGTTCTATGAGAATAAAAAAAAGGTTAATTGAAAAAAATCATTCCTATTTTTTGTTTTCTTTCTATACTTGAAATGTATCCGCAATTCTGGAATGAGCCACATAGTGTACACAGTATACTGCGTGTAAGTGTACTAACGGAAGTACGCGATTTGAGACACAGCATTAGAAATCAGTCCATAAGCTGTTATAGGCAACTGAGAAATTTGGGGAAGGTCTCATTTTTTAAGTTGCGTTACAATCCGTTCACACAAAGCGATGATACATGTATCATCGCTTTGTATTGTATTTGTATTATGTAGATTCCTATATATAGTACCTTTAAGTGAAGAAATATGCTATTTCTGTGCCATTCATTTGCCATGGCCAGTTATGTTTAGCAGCTCCTGTAAACTTTTAGCTGAGGTAAAGGCACGCAGTTACGTCAGAATACTAAAGGTAGATAAGCAGACATGTTTATCCTTCAAATTTACCACATTTTTTATACTTGGCCAGCTGCTGGCTGCTAAAGAGCACAAAACATAGAAGTAGATTTTATGTGTACTGTGTGAGAACCTTGAGACCATATAAAACCTTTATAATTATTGTTTTTAAAAATGCTAAATGAGTACCATTTGAGTACCACAAATTACTGCATCCATTTGCTCATCCTGGCGTCATCACAAACCTCACGTAGCCATCTGTTGTCTCATATAGATGGGCAGCATCAAGGTGTAATACAAATAGAACTCACTCTACTTTTACTTTTTTCTTTCTCCTCGCTATTTGTTTTCTTTGTGTATTTGAACCACAACACTCACCTCCACATGCCACTGTAAATTCCCTGTGTCACCATAACATTGCACAAGAATTCCCTTTATCCCCGTAAATTAGCATGTTACCCTTCCTATAACCTCCTCATCTAGAATTCACATACATTACCATACATCATCAACAATGCACACACAGTATACAGTCAACTCCATACATCACTATAAATATGCACAACCCTCTTCCCCATCTCATAATTTTCAGTTACTAACTACCAATGTCACCAAATAAAACACACCTTATCATCATAAATAAATAGCCCTTATATTTGCATATAAGGTCCCAACATCAAAATAAATATGAATCTCCTATGCCATTATACATTTGTATAACTAACAATATACATTTTATATATGGTGGTTATTTTCATAAAATCAAAATCTCACCGATAAATCGCATTAAACTTGTTATGAACTGGAACTCAAGGTAGTGGACTAAAGGCACGACTCTTAACACTAGACGCTTTAGAAACAAAAACCACTTTTACTGATAGAAAGTTCAACAAAAAACGCTCTTTACAGAGGAAGATCAAAACAGTCCAACAAAAAACACTCACTAGGAGGAAAATCCAAAAATAACACTAACACAAGGCGCTCGTAACGAGGATTATCAAAAGGTACAAAGGAACACAAAACATGAACGTAACGTGAAGCAAGAATTGACGCTGGCTCTCTTGGAATGACTGACATGCAGACTAGACAAGACGAACTGGCACAGGACAAAGGGAAACAATTCAATTCAGTTTTATTTATATAGCGCCATATCATAACAAAGTTATCTCAGGGCACTTTTTCGAATAGAGCAAGTATAGACCGACTCTTTATATTTACAGAGACCCAACAGTTCCCACCATGAGCAAGCACTATGCGACAGTGGCAAGGAAAAACTCCCTTTTAACAGGTAGAAACCTCGAGCAGAACCAGGCTCAAGGTGGGCGGTCATCTGCCTCGACCGGTTGGGTTGAAGGGGGAGGGGGGGAGCGGGAGAGAGAGAGCAGGAGGAAAGAGAACATACAGCAGCACAATACAGTTCCACATAGGGATGTAAGGCAATAGATATGGCAATGGCATTGATTGATTAAAGTGCCCTGAGGTAACTTTGTTATGATATGGCGCTATATAAATAAAACTGAATTGAATTGAATGTCAACACCAACAGAAACAACACCAAGAGCAACACTACAGGGACTATATATACAGTCTGGCTTGATCTTGCTGACATGGAATGTAGGATGGACCTTTAGTGACCTGGGGAGTCTGAGACGAACAGATACAGGGTTAATGACTTTGGACACAGGAAATGGCCCCACAAACCGTGGAGCCAACTTCCTGGAGTGTAGATGCAGCGGCAAGTCTTTGGTGGCCAACCATACCCTCTGCCCCGGCTGGTAGAGTGGAGCTGGTCTCCGGTGCCTGTCAGCAGCCACCTTCATCCGGGCCGAGCTCCGGAGGAGTACCCTCAGAGCCCCGGCCCAAATCCAGCGACACCGCCTGACCAAGGCATGGGCCGAAGAGACCGTAACCTCCTTCTCCACTGCCGGGAACAGGGGAGGCTGGTAACCGTAGGCACACTGGAAGGGAGAGAGTCCTGTAGCAGCTGTGAGAAGCATGTTGTGGGCGTACTCTACCCAAATGAGGTGCTCACTCCAGGAAGTCTGATTCTGTGCTATCATACACCGTAACCCAGACTCCAGCTCCTGATTCAGCCGCTCCGTTTGGCCATTTGCTTGTGGATGGTAGCCGGAAGACAAACTGACGGTGGCGCCAATGAGCAAGCAGAACTCTTTCCAGAAGCGTGACACGAACTGAAGCCCTTTGTCCGAGACTATATCCCCGGGGAAACCATGGATCCTGAACACGTGCTTCATCACGACCTCCGCTGTCTCTTTTGCTGAGGGTAACTTGCTCAAGGGGATGAAATGTGCCATTTTAGAGAACCGATCGACCACCGTCAGGATGGTCGTGTTCCCTTCAGACGGCGGTAGCCCGGTCACAAAGTCCATGGATATGTGCGACCATGGCCGATGTGGGATAGGAAGCGGATGCAGCGGCCCCACCTGAGCTCTAGGACAAGACTTGTTTCGGGCGCAAGTGGGACAGGCCGCCACATACTCTGCAACTTCCTTCACCATGGTCGGCCACCAGAATCGCTGCCTGATTACGAACATAGTTCGAGTTACCCCCGGGTGGCACGTGAGCCGGGATGCGTGAGCCCAGTGGATGACCTTAGAGCGTAAAGACACAGGGACAAACAAACGATTAGGTGGACAGCCTTCAGGTGCTGGGCTCGCAACATTTGCCCGCTTCACGTCTGATTCTATCTGCCATGTAACCGCTCCAACCACACGATTCAGTGGAAGGATTGTCTTGGGTTCTTTGGCAACAGATTCTGGGTCATAAAGACGAGACAGAGCATCAGGTTTACCGTTCTGGGAACCGGGTCGAAAAGAAATGGTAAAATGGAACCAGTTAAAAAACAGGGACTATCTAGCTTGGCGAGAATTGAGTCTTTTTGCTTTTTTGATATATTCCAAATTCTTGTGATCCGTCCAAACCAAAAAAGGGTGCACTGCCCCCTCTAGCAAATGCCTCCATTCCTCCAATGCAGTCTTTACCGCTAGCAGTTCTTTGTCCCCTACATCATAATTTCTTTCAGCCGGAGTCAAGTTACGCGACAGGTACGTGCAGGGGTGTATCTTGTTGTCTTTACTGGATCTTAGAGACAATATCGCCCCGATGCCCTCATTGGACGCGTCAACTTCGACCACAAACTGCCGCTGGGGGTCTGTAACAGTGAGTACAGGAGCTGTGATGAATCTTTCCTTGAGCGTTTGGAAAGCCTTTTCTGCCGCAGGGGACCACTGGAAAGGCACTTTAGAGGAGGTGAGAGCATGTAAAGGTGCAGCAACGAACTAAATCCACGAATGAACTTGCGATAAAAGTTTGCGAACCCGAGGAACTGCTGTACTTTTTTCCGACTGTTTGGGGTCGGCCATGAGTCCACAGCATTAACCTTGGTGGGGTCCATCTGTACCTGGTTGGCCGAGATGATATATCCCAGGAACGACACTGATGCAGCATGAAACTCACATTTTTCCGCTTTGATGTATAGCTAGCAGTCTCTGTAAAACTTGACGGACATGAGTTATGTGGGTCTCTGAATCTGGTGAAAAAATTAGAATGTCATCAAGGTATACAAAGACAAACACATTCAGGAAATCTCTTAACACCTCATTCACCAAGCTCTGGAACACAGCAGGAGCATTACACGATACTCGTAGTGTCCGCTGGGCGTGTTAAACCCCGTCTTCCACTCATCTCCTTCTCGGATTCTGACCAGATGGTAAGCGTTTCTGAGGTCCAATTTTGTAAATAATTTGGCCGATTGAAGGAGTTCAAACGCCGAGGATATGAGGGGAAGTGGGTAGCGGTTCTTTACAGTTATGTCATTTAACGGGCTATAGTCAATACAGGGCCTGAGAGAACCATCCTTCTTTCCCACAAAAAAAAACTCCGCTCCAGCTGGGGAGGAAGAAGGGCAAATTATCCCGGCCTTTAATGAAGACATGATGTATTCTTCCATGGCCTCTCTCTCGGGCCCTGAAATGGAGTACAGACGCCCCTTGGGAATAGGGGCGCCAGGCATTAGGTCTATAGCACAGTCCCAGGGACGATGGGGAGGAAGTGATAGGGCCTTAGTCTTGTTAAAGACCTCTTTTAGGTGATGGTAACATGGTGGCACTTTAGACAGGTCAGGGTACTCGGAACCCCGATCTGAACTGGCTGTAGACAAAGTAATCTGGGGTGCATTAATCGGAACTAGCAAAATCTTTTTACAAGTGTCGGCACATTCAGACCCCCATCCCATAATTCTGCCCAGCCGCCAATCAATGTGGGGATTGTGTCTTTTTAGCCATGGATAGCCTAGGATCATTGGATGGTGAGCTGATTCGAACAGGTGAAATTGTATGAACTCTGCATGGTCGCCATTTATAGTTACCAGGATGGGTTCTGTGCACTGAGTTACCTTAAACAATAACTGACCATCCAATGCACTAGCATTCACTGGAGGATTTAAGGGCATTGTCTTAATCTTATGTTGTCTGGCTAGACCCCAGTCCATGAGATTCTCATCGGCCCCTGAGTCAATTAACACATCCAGTGTTATAGTTTGATTGTTAACGCACAGCTTTACCCGAGTTGGGGAACGAGGAGGGAAAGTGGACGAAACCTTACTCACCAGAGCCCTCCTCACGCCTGATGAGCTCGATCTTTTCCTGGACAGTTGACCAGTTGGTGACCGGGTTGACCGCAGTAGAAGCAACATCTTTCCCGCAGTCGACGCTGCCTCTCTTCTGGAGAGACCTTGGTCCTGCCCAACTGCATCGGTTCCTCCGATGCACCAGAGGGCGCTGTCCGGCCGGATCCTCGCGAAGAGAGGAAGGTACAAAAGGAACACAAAACATGAACGTAACGTGAAGCGAGAATTGACGCTGGCTCTCTTGGAATGACTGACATGCAGACTAGACAAGACGAACTGGCACAGGACAAAGGGAAACAAGGACTATATATACACGGGGGAAAAGGAACACAGGTGAATCCAATCAGGGGCGGGGCAGACAATCACAAACGGCGGGAAAACACACAAAGGGAGGAAGTTCAAACTGAAAACAGGAAAGGTGAATACACAATAAAACAGGAAGTGCAAGACGAGACTAGACGTGAGTGAAATTTAACTTAACATGAAACTACCATAGACACACTTAACATGACATTAGCAAATCTGCCGAGACCCCACAAAACTCACCATACATTTGCATTAAATCTCACTACATCACCATAACAGTTGCATGACAACTTCCTACATTACTCATCTTCATCTCACCTCATCTTTGCATGCTACACTATAGGCTACAGAGAAAACAAAAGCTCTTCTTGCTGTTTTGAGGTCCCCGTTTTGTTTTCTAACTTGTAAGTCCACAGTTGTCCACGTCCGCATCTGTATAGAAGTATGAACAAAGCTTTAGTTTTCTCTGCCAATGGGTCTAGCAGAGGGTGCTGCAGCAGCAATCTGCTAACGACCTCATCAGCTCAAACTGTAGGGGAGCTGATGAATAGTACCAAACATCATTGACTGTAGTTATGGCACAGAAAAGAGTAGCAAAGGGGAATCAAAATAACCACGGACCAAGAGGGTTCCCTCACTTGGTCTGAATTGAATCTGGGTGTGTGAGCAGAGAGTAGCCATTAATCCTCCACCCACTTCTACTAGTGATTTTGCGGCAGACAAATGCCACAAAATAACTACAGTCCTCAGATAAATAAAGCATTGCTGTAGCTCTGACTGGAGTAACCACTGTAGATAGATAATAATATGCAATGATTACCCATGCACAGCAGGCCGAGCTGCTGCAGGATTAATGCGTTTGACGTCTCACATGTGCAAAGCAACACTCATCACTGTTTCACTTCCCATTATGCCTATGTGAGGCCTTGCACAGGGAGACAGTGTGATGATTGCTGCTGTGTTCTTCTGTCTATAGATGAGACATGATGTGTGTGTGTGTGTGTGTGTGTGTGTGTGTGTGTGTGTGTGTGTGTGTTTTGAGAGAGACTGGAAGATTTTCCAGTGGTGAGGAAAAAGCTTAGCTCAGACTTCAAAGGTGTGTCAGGGCATGCAGCGCTCCACCAGCCTGGTGTAGAAGCCAGCTCTGTGTGACCATGTAATTTTCATGAGAAGTATCTAGTTATCAATCTAGCTTCTTGCATATACACCAAATATTTATACACTCATACAATTTTATAAGGGTTTGTTCTAACAAATACTGTAATGCATTTCACACCCATTTCCCCCCCTCTGTGGTGTTCCCACTGGTGTATTGTGTTTCTCTTCAGCTTGCCAGCTGTCAAGTGCAAGCCAAAGCTTCACTCCACCTCTTTATTTTACCCCTCCTCTCCAGCTCTTTCACCCTGTTGGCCCTGTGTCTTCCATACCTCTGTAGCGTTCGCCTCTCCAGCTCTCTGAGCCCAGATCCTCTCTCTGGGGCTGGGCTGTCAAGGCGAACTGAGCCCTTGCACCGTCTGCCTGAGAAAGCTGGAAGCTCACTGAACACAGCAAACAGGGCTGGAATGTCTAAAAACATGATTACTGAAATGGAAGTCCTGCTTAACATTTACTGAAGTAGAAGTCCAACTAATGAGCTACTTGGGTAAAAGTAAGAAATCAGCTCATGCAACCACACCTAACAGTTAAAACCCTAGCTTGTTTTTTCTCAGTATTCACTCTCTTTATCAACAGGCTTTAGGCATAGTCACTCCATGTCTTTGCTAGATTAAGAAGAATAAGTTAGAATACTCAGAAATGCCATCAGTTGGCTTGTCAGTGATACTGTACGTTCTGGGACAGTTTTTATGAAATACATGAATGGATAGAGGAGAGTGTCACTGTATCAGGGATGTAAAAATCATATCCTTGGGACATTCTAAGTGTTAGTTCAGTCACATAATGTACTGATGGTGTAAAGACCTGTGCTGTCTCAAATCGCATACTTCCTGACAAGTATGGCAAAATGCAGTGTACTATGAGTACCTGGATGATGTGCTCATAACGGTCAGAAAGTTGAGTGTGGAACGCTGCACACTTCTCACCCTCAACGGTCGCCATCTTGGCTACATAGCGGAAGGGGAGGGACTACCAACGTATGACAATGGCGGCTGCGGTTGCAATTGCTACGGCTAAAAGTAAAAGCACGTTCATTTTTATTCATTTTTAATATAACTGAATTGAAGTCAAGTGAGCAAACAAGCTGGCAGATATTTCGGAGTGCGGCAATCGCAGTAAAATGTGTAATGCTCCGCCCGGTTGCAAAGCAGTCAAAAGGTTTCTGGTAAGCGCACAACAGCAGTATTCGATTTGAGACAACACTACCCTGTCAAAATTAACACACTACACAAGTCAGTACATAGTGTACACAGTATACTGCATGTAAGTGTACTAATGGAAGTACGCGATTTGAGACAGCGTAGGACTAGTCAGTCACAATAGTTCACCTAACAGGACAACAGTGGTAGAGGAAGTATTCATGTCCTTTACTTAAGTAAAAGTACTAATACCACACTGTAAAAATACTTGATTACAAGTAAAAGTTTAAAATCTTACTTAAGTAAAAGTATGTAAGTCTAACGGAGGAAAATGTCCCCTGTGACTGATTATTAGATTATTATTACTCATGCATTAATGTGTAAGCAGCATTTTACTGACACCTTGCTTGTTTTGTCCACCCAACAGTCCAAACCTCAAAAGTATTAAAAATAAATTAATATTAAAATAATTACAAGGAAAAGCAGCTGGAACCATGAAATGTTTTTCCTTGAAATGACGATTATCAAAATAGTTAATTTCCTGTCAATCGACTAAGCCATTAATCGTCTAATCATTTCAGCTGTACTTATTTATAACAAACCATCATATTTCATAAGCACTTCATGTGTTTTTTATGCAAACAGTTTATTTGTAAAGTAACTAGTAACAAACTGTCATACAATTGTAGCGCAGTAAAAAGTACATTTCACTCTGAACTGTAGTGGAGTATAAAGAGTATAAAGTATAAAGTGGTATGAAAACAAAATACTCAAGTAAAGTACAAGTACCTCAGATTTTTACTTAAGTGCAGGACAATGAGTTCATACAGTTTATTTAAAAGTCCTTTTTGTATCAGGGACCCCTGTCTCATAGCTGTCTATTAAACTTGTGTAACTGAGCTCAACAGCTGCGATAGTTTCCATCATTTTGGACACTTTGGCTCTTCGTTCCCTCAAACGTCAGTTCTGTCAAGATGGTTTGCTATTTACAACATAAATTAGCATGTCAAATTTCACCAAAGTTGAAGTAGACACGAACAATGCACACAGATTTACTGTGTGGGTGAATTAAAGTGAATTGATTTTGCAGAAAAATTTCACACTTTTAAATGCTGGTGTGACCAGGCCTTAAAAAAATGTCATGGATTTTGTCAATTCAATTGCTTTTCTTTTTTCTTATGGTAATAAATATATTTTGAGATTTTACCAATAAGGTTTCTATCATATTTTGGGTGGATGTAAACAGGACGTATAATGTCTAACAAAGTGAGTTACTTGTGAGTTTAGGTGAAGCTGCATTAGCTACTAGCTTACTAAATAATAAGAAAAAGTCCAAATTTGTTGATGAAGTTATAGACATGATAGAGGTGATATCCAAGCACAAACCATGGCTGTGAAATTATTTCTGAACCTTTTAAACCCCGTTATGATTCCATATACCCCTCAGTATGTGTATTTCTGGGGGTAAATCCATAACATCTGCTAGTACTTTCAAAAGTACAGATTTAGGCATTTTGCTGTATGGAGGAGCATAAACATGGAGCTTGTCAACACTGCTGTGGTTTCATGCTAAGCCTTGCTATTTAAAGTGAAGTTATTATTTTGTCCTAGTATCTGATGGAATGGAGTGGTTAGTGGTTGGTTAGGTATAAATATTTGGCATCACATTTGCCCTTGTTGTTTGCAGTAGATTATACAAACTGAAACAAAGCGCAGTTATTTGAATGGTTATAATATTAGTGGTTACATGATGGGTGGTCTGAGCCGGAGAATTCCCGTACTGAAAGAGCCCTGTGGAGAGCCCACAAAATATGGACTGTCTAAAGGAAGAACATTTCATTGTTATTGTTATATCAATATCCTTTTGCCTTTCTAGCTGTGGAGCGAAGGTAAGATAATATTTGTTCCGTCAGTCTGTTTATTCGAGAGGATGATCTCTAATTATTTCACTGACCTCCTGACCTTTCATCTAGTGTCACCATCAAGCTAAAATTTGTACACAAGCACTATCAAAAACTATTAGGCAGATTATCAGGGCATTAGGATCCCATTTTCACCTGGTGTTAACATGCAATCTGTATCTGGATACGTTATCTGTATAATTACCTTTTAAAGGTTCTGTCAATATCCCGAACCTTTTATTGCCTTGGTTGGCCACATTTTTTTAAATAATTCTGCAGAAGTACCATGATATGAAGTTAATTCAACTACTACTAATTTCAATAAAATAACAAATAACCTATAATATTTAAAATGTAAATAACATACAGTACCACATATAAAATAAAAATACAATTTCAATTTCAGTTCTATTAATATTAATATTAAAATATCACTGGGCAAGCATCAACATGTGGAATTACCAATTAATGTAAATGTAAAATAAATAAATATTAAAATATATAAATGTAAATGTAAAAGTGACAGATGAGTTAAATTCAACCAGCAAAAACAAAAGATTCACATCACTTCCAACATTCACTGTGAAAGCTGACTGTACATTTTGAGCACCGGAATAAACACTGTTTTCTTTCCATTCCCTAGTTTGAACAAATAATGTTCTATACATGAGAGTGTGTGTTTCATCTGTTTGGGGTACTCCACACGAAATACAGCTCAAGCAGACACTGCAGAGCCTGTAGCACATCCATTTCTCCACCTGTGATGGAAACTCCATCCATCCTTATGCAAGGAGGGGATTCCCTGTATCATGGAAGATGATGGTTTGGAATAGGCTTGTTGGTTCTTGTGGGAAAAAAAAACATGTAAGGAACCTCGTGATTTAAGCTATGGGTAATTGACAATACAAAAAATGTGAACATTCAACACATTCAGCGGTAAAGGAACGTGGAGCTCTCTTTGAATAGGGCAGGCAGAGCCAGTATTGCTCCTTTGCAGGTCTGAAATTTCAGAAGAAATAAATGATCTCTGCATAAAACCATGTAGTTTTATAAATACAACTGTGTTCATGTAACATACCATCTTTGTTTGCCTCAGTTCCCAGCAGGCTTGACAGGAGGCCCATCTGACTCCCATTACGAGCCACCCTTATGATGTTGGGTGTCATCACATTGAGAGCATCTTGAAGATTGAGTTTCAAGTCCTGGCCAAAACGCAACCTCATTTCATGATGCATCTGCAACAAACACAAACAATAAGTACAACATTAAAAAATGATGGTTACCAAGGTTATTTCAAGTGACCTAAAATTAGACGGAAGCTAAGCATGATAATACGTTTTGATAAAAACAAAAAGTATATTTACTTAAGTAAAATAAGTGTACTTTTATATAAACCAAAATAATTGGAAATTAAAATCTTTGGCCCCAAACTTAACTAACATAAAATAAAAAATAATAAAAAGTGCACAGAATACAGTTAGTTACAGAATTTGTTGTCTTACAGACATTTTATAGAACCTTTTTAGACAAACGGTTCTTTGGTAGAGGATATAGAACTTTAAAGTTTTATAGCAATAAAACACAGCAGGTTTCCAGCTACTTCCATTGCTTTATGCTTCTGATAGGTAGCCTTCAGAGGAGACAGAGTGTATGTGTGTCGCTCCACATATTCAGTATTAGCACCATATCCCCATGTCTGCTCATTAGCAGGCTGTGAGAGCACTCTCGGCCAGTTCTCATGTAAACAAAGTTAGAGGGTTTTCAAAGAGTGTTTAAATACATGCAGAGCAAAGGACTAAGATGTTAGATTCCTGTCTATACAGTCTACTATGTGTATTGTGTCTGCCAGTGACTATCTCGAGTTGTTTAAGATGCTACGTGTAGCATTTTGGATTTCTCAAAAAATACTGTGTTTCTGATAAACAAAGCTATGACCTGCTACACACTGCTGTGACTGGTTGTGTTGCTGTGTTCATTCACTGAAGCCCCAGTGCCTCCTGTTTCAAAGAAAATGCTGCAATCTGGTAACATTTGATAACAGCCAATATGGATTCAGATCAGGTAATCAAGTTGAAACTATGCAGTTAGAAGGGGGGAACTGTAACATTCCAGGTAATTCACAAAACATATTAAAGTAGTTTATATGTGCTGTAAAGCCACAGTCAGCACAGTCTACCTAGAAATATTGGAGTACACAGTAACATTCAATGCTGTGCAGGAAATGGTGTGACATTGATATACCACTGTGAAAATTAAGAGTGTGAAGGTCAGAGTGGTGCAGGAGTGTGTAATGTGTTTACCATCAACAACAAAGGCCAGGGTTTGTGTCAAGTCTCACTAGTAAGCAACATTGGGTTTCTTTAATATTTAAAAGAAACCCAGAGTAACAAATGTAGCTATGGTTCTATAAATTCTGAATGACTGCCGGAGACAGTATGTCATACCTGGGTTTCCATCACCCACATGTGCAGGAGACTTCCTAACTACGGTTTGTTACAACTTGTTTTTTCTTTTCGTAGCTCTGGCCATCGGTCCTATCAGTTACGATAACTGGAGGCAATATTGTTAGAAAATTAGTCCAATGGGGCAAGAAACACAAGCAGTTTTAAACAAGCAGTGTTTAACAGTTTAACCACATTATCTAAACAACTTTAGATAAAGTGGTTAAACTGTGGTTAAACTGTTGCCTACAGTCAAACAATAAGTTTGACTGTAGGCACCAGTTACAAGTTTACTGCATGTCACACTGTGCGAGATGGGTCTAATAAAATCTTGTTCGCAATCTTTGTCAGACTGTATGATATCTATTTGAGGCTTGTCAGATTGTACGATGAATGCCTGGTGAATTGTAGCACTACAATGTGAATAGAAAAAAGTATATGAGAGCAGAGGCATGTCATCAGCTCTTGTCATCCATCTGCAAGGTTCTTATGTTTGAAAAACTTCCTAAACTTTATTTAAAAAAGGGTGGTCATGAAATGTTGCACAGGCCAGTGTATTCTGTGTCATTTCACGTTGTACTCTGATGGTTGGTTGGTTTGTAGACGTGGGTCGTAGCAGCAGTCACATTTTGGTCCTAAATTTCTGACACTGTTGGAAATGTGCAGCAGACTGTCTTTGGTCACCAAAGCGCCAGATTGTCCATCAGTGGACGTGTCTCACAGTGCAATCTAAGACCACCGCCTTGGATTGACGGCCGAAGATTGTCAATTTACATTTCAGACCCAAAATCGCACAGTGTAAAAGGGCCTTCATCTGGGGATTTGTTTACTACCTGCCTAGCTATTTTTAGTGCTGTTTCCGAGTTTCAAGATCTTAGCAATTACTTTGGTGATTGTAATGTTAAGAGCTAAAAAGAATAATACCCAACTTGTAATTAACCGTAGAGTATGAATGTCAAAGTGGTGGACAGATGTTCGCCTGCAATTCTGAAGACCTGGGTTCATGACACTGAATTTCTTTAATATTTAACCATGACAACTATCTTTCTCTAACCTTAACCACGCAGTATTAATTGCAAGTATTAATAGCTTTTTCCGGAGGTTTAAGCCAGTTGAAAGGCTGAACTTTTCAAATAAATTTCAAATTGCTGTTTGATGACCTTCATGAAGGCCATAGGTTGTAACTATTGCCTCCTTTCTCCTTGCACCATCTCAGTAGATAAAGGTGTCCTAGAGTTCCAGCTTCAGTTTATCACTTCATCATGATCTTTGTCAGTTACTGGAAGAAGAAAATGTTCACACTTAGTTTGTTTGAGCCTAAACCCGAGTATGATTGCCATTGCCAGGAAATGGTACATTTAGCTTGTGGTAGCTGCTTGGTTTACTCAAATTACACTAATGCTTCAAAATCAATATAACTTAATGTTAGATTGTAACAATGTGCTACATTAGGCACCACTTTATTACCATTAATAAAAACATTTTCTGGCTCTTGTTACTGCTACTTTCTCAAGTGCCTTCACTGACTTTAAAAGATCTAAATCCTTCAAACGATGTGCATTTGTTGATTTACCTTACTCTGAATGTGAAAGTTTTTGCAAGCAATTTTAGAGCAATCTAAAGAACAAAATAACATGGCTAAAGAAACCACTGAATCTTGAGTCTTCTGACATTGAGCTGAAACAGATATGAGTTAGTAGCCTCAGCACATCCAGTTGAAGCAGCTCTCTTTTGACAGGAGCAAAAAGTAAAAGACAAAGGAAATGGCAATATGATATGCTGGCTCTCCAGCCCAGTAATCCCAGATGACTGCATCCCTCATGGCGTTTCTCCTGTCTTCCAAGAGTCACTTTCAGCTTTGGCTTTGTGTAACTCTGGACCTTCGGGGTCGCAACACAAACCAACCTTGGTTGACATTGAGGGCAGTGAGAAGGAGGTCGAGTTTTTTCCATCTGTTTTGACTCAGCAATGCATAACCTAACCCGCTCAATGTCACAAACATAAGCAGAATGAATTTCACCCGCAAATGGAATGTGTAAAGCAAGAACTACAATGCAATTCATTTTATTTGTGCAGTTCTGTTCACACAAATCCTGACACAAAGAAACCTAATCTGATCCTACTGATCCCCATTTGGGCTCCATTTAAGCAACCCAAATAGGTCATTTTGTAGATTGAAAGTTGCAGTATGGGAGGAAAAGGGGATCAGTTGCTCAAATGGAGCCCTAGCCTATTGCTAACTTATGTATGACCTGCACAGACAGGCTTTTTAGTATGCCGTCTTCACAAAGAAAAATAATTTTATTGATATAATTAGTCTAATTTATTCACCATATTAATCTTGACCTTCATTAGAATTTAGGTGCTAATAAAGGGGATCTTTTGGCCAAACCTTTACCACACCCACAAGAAACACATAAGGGGGTCCAAAGAGGCAGCCCACATAGGGTTGCCATGAGGGATTATAATATATCCCTATAAGTCAAGTCAAGTCAAATTTATTTGTAAAGCACATTTAAAAACACCACAGTTGACCAAAGTGCTGTACAGGTAATTTGCATGGAAAAACACTTTAAATACAAATACAAGTAAAAGACAAACGAGCAACCCACAAACATAATACACACAGCGCAAAAGTACCAGCACCATATCAAGGAATAAAAGTGTGTTTTGAGCCTGGACTTAAATGAAGCAATGGAGGGGGCAGCTCTGACAGAGAGTGGGATGCTATTCCATAGTCTAGGGGCAGCAACAGAAAAGGCTCGGTCGCCTTAGTTCTTCAGCCTAGACCGTGGGACAGCCAGGAGTCAAACAGGAGCTGCAACAGGCAACGACAAGCAGCCGACGACAGAGGCGTGGCCATCATTCCTGTTGTGTGTGATACATAAATAGAGTATACAGTATGCACTATGCTATATGGGTCCTACACAGTGTACCCAGTTTCAGCCCATGGCCAAATCCTTATGTAGCCCTTAAGAGCTCTCAGAATGTGTCCATTACAGCCAGCCCACTTGGTACCCATGTAGTCCATACATATATTTACATACTGTAAACACTGACATTTTATCACCTTATAAAGTTGATATAACTAAGTTGTTAGCAAACTAGTTACCTAATTACCCATCCAGCAGACACGAAGCAGCATTAGCATTCATTTGGAATCACGTTTCATCATCTGACCAATGTTAAATCCAATATTATCTCTCCTTTTAGCTCTGTCTGCTCTTTCCACCAACAAATATCTGATTCTTCAGCTGCTAAATGCTCAACTATATTCACCAGCTAGTCACAAACTGTGTCTGCCTGTTGTTTGGTGCTGGGCAGGTAGTGTACACAGCTTTTTCATTGAACAGCTGAGAGAAAATGCAGAGAGGGTTTGTCAATACGAGTGACCACTTTCACATCACACAAAGTCATCTGACCCTATGTTAATATAAAAATATTGATTAGAGCAGCTTTGAAGTCAAATTAACATTTTTCTTTAGCATTATATGATGTGTCTATGCTAAACTTTGCTACTGCAGAGGCATATTGTATATATTATACCTTAAACAATATAGTAACACCTTTACAACCCAGTTCTGCCCTATGTATGGTAATACACTATTATACTACTACAAAATCAAATAATGTAGTGTAAACTCACTCCTCTATACAGTTATAGGATTTATGGTTGTTTTACCATTTACAGTCAGTAAATCAGACAAGAGCAAGAACGACTTCAAATATGAGCAGTCAGTCTGATTTAGATTTGTATATTGTGCAAACAGGACTTTTACAGGCACACACGAGTATCAGATACTCAAACTATCTAATATGTGAATGTTGATAAGCAGATATACTGGGGTTTGCTGTTTGTACATGTTGGTACATAATCAAACATCTTATAAATGCCCTTTATAAATATTCACATGTACGCCCATATACAATAAATGTTATATCCAGCACATATACTGTAGTTGTATATTCCATATAACCTATACGCACATAGATAGATAGATAGATAGATAGATAGATAGATAGATAGATAGATAGATAGATAGATAGATAGATAGATAGATAGATAGATAGATAGATAGATAGATAGATAGATAATAGAGTGCAAAATAGATCTGTAGTTGCAGCCCATGTTGTAAATTACAGCATGCTGTGATGAGGTGCAACGTAGCCTCAGGAAAACAAGGAGACACTCTGATGTAGAAACAGATGGGGTATCCCTTGTCTCTCTGTCTCTCACACACACGCGCACGCACACACACACACTTCTCCCAAGATGCAGCTTTAATCTCTTAAAGATCATGAACTCATGATTTCCCTCCCCACAGGTCAACCGCAGCCGGACCTTCGTCTCCTGGCTAACTGTGAACATATGTGACACTCTGAAGCCAAAGTAAAAGTAAAATATGATCTATTCCTAATCATACAGCAATCTCCGCACAGCAGTGGAACTCCAAATAGCCTATTGTTTATGTAATTTACATATTTGCATGTGGAACAGGCCAAAGGAGGAATGCAGAAATTTACTATACTTCAAGGAAATGGCTTGTCACAAATGTATCGTCCTTTCATCATATAATATTTGTTTACCGAGATAAAATTGGACATCAGCATTTGTGTATTTTTTGCCAGATTCCTACTGTAGATACCTAAGATTGCAGAAGAAGAACTCTCAGCATTTGTGGGACACCAGTGATTCACAACATACCGGTCCGTGTTGGTATCAGCTTGTAAAGATGTTATGTGACAAAAGCAGACATCTTAACAGAATGGTTACCAAAGTGGGTGCTACAGCACCCTGTGGTGCCTTGAGGACAGGCTAAAGATGCAGCAAGATTTGCTCATTTCCATTTTTTCGATAACATTTTTTGATAACATTTCACCACATAAACAAACAAGTCAACATTTAGTTGAATGTCATTTTTATATTGTGTTTTCAAACATATCAAAACTGAATAAATACTGAAATTATCATATTAATCACAATATAACCCTGTGTCAGCCACAATAACTGAAATCAGGCTGTACAGTTAAAGTTACTCTGCACTGAAGTGAAGCTCGCTGTTCTACACCTTAATGCCTCATCTTAGGAGAAAACCATCCTAAGGAGAAAAGAACAAACAAGACTAACACAGTAGAGTGCGGCTCGGGCCGCATATTTCTGTCCAAACCCGATCCGAGTCTGAGAGAGTAGTAACCAAGCTCGACACAAACCCGACCCGAGCCCGACGCAGTTAATGTAAGCTGAAGCAAATCGAAATGCCTCCATACTGTCGATTTCCCTGCATGGCTTTCAGTAGTTTTTTAAACTTTCCCGATGACAAATTTTCTTTGACGTCCATCCTTAACTAGGCTACATGAATCTTTACCGCCTGTCGGTTGCGTTCATGCGTTGTCGCATAAATAACAAACCCCAGCACTGAGCAGGAAGCATCATGTCAAGTATGACGTAACCGGGTATCCACCCTCTATAATAGTCATTTAATAGTCATGCTTTCAGCTCTGTGGCACAGTTCTGCTTTAAGCTACATGCTAATATCAACATGCTCTCAATGACAATGCTAACATGCTAATGCAAAGTAGATATAATATTTATCATGTTGACCATCTTAGTTTAGTGTGTTAGCTTGCTAACATTTGCTAATTAGCACAAAGTACAGCTAAGGCTGATGGGAATGTCATTAGTTTTGGAAAAATAAAATTTGACCTGATGATAATGGTTGTTGGTAAGTTAAGCGATCACCAACATTATTACAATTCATCCTGAGGGAAACATTAATGTTTTTGAGTGAAATGTCTCAACAACTATTGGATGGATGCCATAAAATTTGGTACATACATTCATGTCATCGTCATGGTGGTGCTAAAGGAAAAGTCAGGGTCATAGTCATTAGGATTCATTCTCTTGGGACCATGAAGGTCTGTACAAAATTTCATCTCCCATCAAACAGTTGTTGAGATATTTTAGTCTGGACCAAAGTGGTGGACTGACCAACCTATGTGACAGACAGACAGACAGACTTTGCCATCCCTGGAGTCTGGTTCAAAAAACATTTTTTAAAAAGTTAGCAAATCACACTCTTAACACAATATTCATCAGCATATCTAGACAGATATCACAAGCTACATTTCTGTTACCAATCGTAATGTTAGCTAGCATCATTGCTAAAAAAGCAAACATTCTTAAAAAGGTTTCAAACATTGAACAGGAGGAGAAAAGTGACACAGGTTAAGCAGCTCCTTTCTCACATTGTTCTAAGCCACAGCTGCACTTGAGCCTCTGGCCATCAAAATAGGGAAAATGAATTGCGCCATGAGCTTGCACTTGCCTTTGCACTTGTTCCCAGTTTCATTAAAACAGAGCCGTAAGTCTGAATACCACTGAATGTTTTTTTTCCCTTTTGTTCCAGCTTTCTCTTTCTAGGTCAGTTTGATGTTGCCTACGGGTAATGGTGTGTAAATAGGAGAAGTTGTCTGTTTTGATATTGACCTGCGGTCCTGTGGGAGGTTCTCTCTGTTCTTTACTGAGATCCCAGGTGACTCAATCATTTCTCCCTTCACTGGAGCTGCAGGGGGTGTTCTTGTTGTTCAAATGGAGATGGAGAATATGCTGCATGTGACTCAGCTCAGATGAGTTGATTCTGACTTACCCCACAGCCTACCTGTATGTTGAAAGAGACCACCCTGCTTTGGGTTCTTCTCATGTAGCCGCACCTCCACCCCCAACAACCAGAGAAATGTAAAGGCAGATGCCAGGGAGAAGGAGTGGAGGAGAGCTTTTATTTGTGTAATTGGGGTGCTTGGTGGAGTCTCATATCAAACTTAGAGTCAGCAGATATGTTGCCTTTGGCTTTGCAAGGTTGTGTTACCCAACAGCTGTGTGTTGTTTGAGACGGATGTAGCGCTACGTGAGATGAGGTTTAAACTGAATTTCAAGATTTAAAATATGTGAGAGGTGAAGGGATCATAATAACATTATTTAATGATGTGAGGTAAGTTGAGGCTCATCAACAGAAAAGACTCATCAAAGCTTTTAAAAGGCTGCGGCAGGGACACGGAAGGCTGCAACAAGCTAATTTTTTGCGTCAGAATTTTTTTTTTTTTTTTTAAAGGCAACTAGGTTTGTTTTAACCCCTAGTCACTCTAAAAGGTGGCACAGTGAAGTTTTCCCCATGAAATACTCTCCAAGCTAGCTAGCTGCTAACCAGCTGGGTGACTAATCAGACTAAGTTAAAGCAGTTTATTCAAGAGACATTTCAAGTCAAGTAAAGTCAATTTTATTTATTTAGCCCAATATCACAAATAACAGATTTGCCTCAGGGGGCTTTACAATCGCAAAATCACACCTTCTGTCCTTAGACCCTCGATTTGGATGAGGAAAAACTGAAGAACACCATTGACACAGATAAGAGAAAGACACACAGTGGGGGAGAGAGAGAGAGACAAGAGGATAGGCTGAATCTCTTGCAGGAAGAAGCTCCAGATCCAAAACATCTGGAGAGAGGCACCGACAGTAAGGGGGGGTTGAATTGAGAGAGAGATCCCAGGACTGCCAATGGTCTAGCAAAGAGAAGCCTGAGTGAAAAGAGAGGACAAGGAGAAGAAACTAGAGGGGGGGGGGGGGGGGCTGTGCTTGTGGACTCAAACAGAGAGGGTTATAGAGATGCAGTGGTTTTCAGAAGGTTTATAATATTCTCATCTGGAGTATAAGTATAGCCTTAACAGATTCATTGAGACCGAGACCGACTTGCCAAAGGGATAATGGTAAGGTACAAGGTATTCAAAAATAAGCAACTAAGGTGAAAAGATGAGTTTTAAGTTTGGATTTAAAGGCCTCAGAGTCAGACTGTCTGATATGAACAGGGAGGTTATTCCAGAGGAAGATGGCATGATAGGAAAAGGCCCTGCAGCCTGCTGACTTCTTTTTAACTCTGGGGACAGGAGCCCTGTATTCTGAAAGCAGAGAGCACGGGATATAAAAGAGATCAGACAGATATGTAGGGGCGAGCCATTTACAATTTTGTAAGTTAGGTTAGGTTAGGCTAGCCTAACCTAGGCTATGTTAGTTAGGTTTTGTAAGTTTAGGCTATGATTGTGTTCTCTGTTTTGACTGTCTGGCTCTTTCAGCTCATCCCCACAAAAGGTCAGCACTGTCACGACGTTGGTCACTCTCTACATATACTGGTCCACTTCCCTTGTTCGGTTGTTGGTTCATAGTGGTTGCCATGTGTTTAGTCCAGTTCCATGTTCCTGTCTTGCCTGATTTATGTTCCTTTGAGCTTCTGTAACCTGGACTTACCTGTTACCAGTAGCCTGCCTTCCCACTTGTACCTATATGTATGTAAGCTCAGCTCATGGATTTTAAAAGGTATTTGAATAAGCCTTTAGCCCGAAAGTAAATAAGTGTTAAATATGTACTTGTTCATTAGATTTGTCCTCTTAATTTGTGTATCTCCGCATTTCATGCAGGTCTGTTACATTGATGATTAATTCGTCTTTAATTAGATTGTAGCAGTGAATTGTAAGTTGTTTACACCAATCAACAGTTTAGGTTAACTAAAGTCAGGCTTTTCACAGTAAGCTCAGCTTTTCTTGGCCTCCTTTCTGGAACACCTTCCATGTCTCCAGCCTGCCTATTTAGGCAGAATAAGGAAAGCTTATTTACATTCCTCCATCCTGCGGGAAGAGCTGCAGAGGCGAGGCAGTAGAGAGGTTTCTAGCTGTCTCTGTCCCTGTCCTCATTAGTGCAGAGTTGGTCTGTTTCCTCTCTCTCTCTCAGACACACACACACACACACACACAGCAATCTCTAGCTCTAAACAGGCTGACAGTTTGAAGATAGGCCCACTGTGCCGAGCAGAGGGCTGTGAGATGAGAAAGCCCCTGAGTAAAGGAGAATGCAGACGAACATTTGTAATTGGGCCCTGAGTATCAGCTGCCAAATATCTCCTGTTAGTTCTCTGCACTTTTTTTCCTTGCTATTACTATGCTAATACTATGCCATCTATGCATGCAAATGAGACAGGGCACACTTGGCAGAGTTCCTGCCCTCAGCTGGTCTGTTACAGGGAAAGCAATGCTAACTTTTCTCCCACTGATCACTGACACAAAAACACACATTGACAGGTGTTCTCACTGCATCCATAATATGCTGCAGAACTGTCAGGCAGAAATGTTCTGCAGCCTAAAACTGTAGTATTATTCCATCTTTGTGATGTGCTGTTACATCCAGTAATTTCTATAGATCCATTATGTGTTCAGAGAGCTCACTGCTTCATGTGTGTTGAGACATGAAAAAAACATGTCTGTATAACTATTTGGCTATTTTAATGTTCGAACATTGATGCATCAAAGTCAACAATGTACAGTCAGTCTACAATCACCTACAGTTGGCTTTGAACAGTTTAATACAAGGAGCTGTCTAATTCTTATTTTCACCACATTCATGTTTTACACCAGCTTTGATTTTCAGCAGCCTACTGTCATCATATATTTTAGACCTTTTTACCAGCATGTGGATGAACCATACATCAGTTTTAGACTTTACAAGTGGGCTTTCGTACAGTGGCTCTGAAGGTCAACATACAACATTTCAGAAATCACAACATTTCACAAAATACAACGATTATTATCAATGATTATTATTATTCAATAGATGTGTTAAGGAGGGCGGTGCTAGATTGGATCAACCGGAGGGATGCTCTAAACCAGGGCTTCTCTAAGTCCGGACCTCGGTCCGCATCCGGACCAAACGGCAAATCAATCTGGACCCAGCCCATACCTCATGTTATGAATACGTTATAAAAAGGTGTAACATTTTCTATTTTGAAATACATACATACATAATTGATCAATAAAATGTTAGTGACGTTGAATATACAGTGTAGCTGGAGATCATTCACAGCGATCTTCCAGATGAATGTGGTTTTAATTGGCTTATTTCCCTATCGTTGACATCGTTGTCATGGCAACGTTAACTGCAGGAAAGAGTGCCGTGTGTTGTTGCTGCCGAGTTCACGTAGTAACGTTACACCGGAGAATGTGTCTCGTTTTCTCTAGTACACAATTTCTACAACTAGTGTAAATCTAGCTGTAAGAATATGAGAAATATGGACTAACTGTCTGAGCTGTGTCTGCTGCAGTTTCGTTTTTTTTCTGCCTTGGTTTCGTTCTGGCCGAATCAAAAGAGATGTGACATTAGGCTTGTTTGAGATGAACTGCGCCTGTTTGGAAAGTGGAGGAGATCAGACGGAAGCAGCAGGGGGTGGTGACAAATGGCAGCAGTCAAGTCAGACAGTTTCCAGCAGTCTTCAAAGATCATACAGGAAGTCACAGAAATATTTACATCCTGTTAGATCCACCTGTAGGCTACCTGTAGTTTGAAGATCACGGATAGAAAATGGATAGCTATGGCTGAAATCAACTTCATTAGGTATTATTCATATCAATCACACAAGATGTTTGTTAACGGATCAAACCTTCGCTGCACAACATACAATAATCTAGCATTAATTACATGCTGATGGCAACACCTGCGACTCAGCTTGTCAAGTAGGCCGTGGCTGGATTAAGAACGTAAGGCACGTCTCCTGTTTCAACAGCCAATCAGCTCGTAGCAAAGTCAGCTGGTCATCTCCAGCCTCTCCTTAACATGTTTTCGCCGTTTATCAATACTAGAAATGCAGCTGTAACAAGTAACTCACTATCACTATCCAGCTACAAAAAGCCTGAATAGCTGGTAGTTAAAATGGAAGTACAGAGAGTTGTTGCTATGGAAACGATACACCCCCCATTGTAGCAATTCATAGACAGAAGGGAAATGACAGGGAAGTGAAGGGACAGTCAGAGAGAGAGAGAGTCACTGTGGTCATTGCACGAAAGGTGAGGTAGAGACAGAGATGCACTTCCTCTTAAAATGTGACAGATACAATCATATCAGAGTAAAAAAAAAAATTTAATTGGTTAATCCCAAACTTCACATATCTCAATGACAGTGAAAGGAAACAGATTGTATTAGGAGAAGGACCTGCAGCAGACATAGCTGCACAATATGTGACTGCATGTCACAAACTCAGGGACACAAAACATCACTGAATATGACAAATACGTATCTTTACGTAGGGTATCTCTCACACACACACACACACACACACACACACTTCCACAGTCTGACGTGTATTTAAGTTTTGCCATTTTCCTGATTTTATTAATTGTACCTTTATTTATTTATTTTTATTATTCTTATTATTATAGTTTTAATATCATTATTACCTGACACTTTGGCAATATAACAGTGATCTCCTTTAAATCCCTTCTTAAAACACACTTTTATCGGAGAGCCTTCCCTGATTTTATGTGAGTTTTACATTTTCTTTCTTTTATTTCCTTCAAAATGTCTTTATCTTGTACTGATATCTGCTTTCTTGATTTTATGACTTGAAAATTTTATTTTGCTGTTCTTGTGAAGCACTTAACATGGATTTTGAAAAGTGCTCTATAAATAAACATGATATTGTCGTTACATTCATGCCAATAAAACAAATTGAGAGAGAGAGAGAGAGAGAGAGAGAGAGAGAGAGAGAGAGAGAGAGAGTTTAGTTTTAACAAGCTTGAGTCAAGCTGAGATGGGTCAGATCATACCTCTGCAACATTCTAAAACAGTTTCTCCGGTTGATCCAATCTAGCACCACATTGAATAAACTCTGAATTGACTTGGGTTCTGTCCACTCACAAACAAGAAGTGTTGCGTTTTGTGAAATGTTGTTGTTTTGACCCTCATGGCCACCATACTTTAGGCCTAATTTCTGCTCAGAGTTGAGCCACTTTTAACAATCAAGGTTGCTTTCACACCTGTAGTTTGTTTCAATTGGTCCAGGCCAAAGAAAAATGTGATACATTGTTGCCTTTTAGTTGTGGTCTGTTTCCAGTTCACTCTGACTTTTTGCAAAGAAACCAAGAAGCGAAACATTTAGTTCACAAGTGATCAGTGAAGGCACATAAATTCTACTCAGTTCTATTCAAACAGCCATGTTGCACATTTAGAAATATGATCAGTTGTTCAGAGTCATTGTTAACCCCAGAGCTGTGCACTGTTAATATGGTCACCAGGGTGCTGTGTCACAAAAGCTCTTTGTCACTCTTCCTTATGTTTCAAAGAACTATAATGGCTCTTTAAAAACAGGAGTGTATTTCCTGATCCTGTCTCTGGTGTAACATTGTATCTGCATACATCCTGAGGGTGAACCAACAGTCTTTCCCACCTCCAAGTGTGAGTGTGTGTGTGTGTGTGTGGGGGGGGGGGGGGCTTCTCAGCAGAGGTTGGGTCGGATGCTGTCTGAGGCACTCTTGTCTTAAGTAAATTATGACAAGATGTGTTGACAGACCAAACAAAAGGTAAAGCGATATTCCCATGGTGTAGGATGCCTGGCCTCCAGCATGAACACACCACACACTGTGTTCCCATACACAAAAGCCAAAGCTAATTGCAAGTTAGCCAAGTTAGGATTACATAAATTAAAGGCTTACTTAGGGTTTACTTTGGCCTAATGTAGCAGTTCATCTTACCTGTAATTTGCCCTCATAAGTACATGTTGTACACCTTCTGTATTGTGACTGCAAGTTATTAAATTACTGATTGTTAAAAACTTGATTGTTTTCTACAGGCAACTATATTTGTCTTATAGCTACAGGCACACATGGACTCATACCTTTGTCAGAGTAAGTCCTACCACTTACAGTCATTTTTTGAAAAGTATACAGTCTGTAATCAGAAAATTACACGAAATGTACCGTTTCCTCAGTTTTTTAGCAGCCTTGTAAACTGAATGTTTTGGGTTTTTTTAACAGAAAAGTACTGTTTACATGTTAATGCATCAATAATGGTCCAGTAAAATAATGATAACACTGACAGGGCCCATTATGACAAATGAATTTTACTTTTGATACTTTGAGTACATTTTGCAGATAATACTTTTTAACTCATACTTAAAGTCTGTGTAAAGGAAATTCAGAGATTTGTTTCTAAACACATTATACATGTTAGAAAATTGTTACGGCCACCACCAGAACACAAACATTTGGCTCACCCCTGTGTAGCACAAAGGTAAAGAGTGAGTTTGTTGCCAAGCAGCAGCTGTCCCTCGTTCTTCGGCTCAGTGGGTGCACACTTCGTAAACTAAAGATATTGTCCACCATTTGGGTTGTCAATTCTATATTATGAACAATCGTATAGTAAAACTATCTACCAGCGCCATGTGCGTAATTGCCACAGGGGACCCGGGGACATGTCGGTAATACCTCCATGGTGTGTATACTGTATGTGTGCCAGGGCATTCACGACTGCTGCATTTTAGTAGCCATCAACTACTCCCAAAAAGTAGTTGAATAGTTAATGCGTTTTCTGACAACTTGCCAGACAATCATAGCTTATTCCAACCTTCTGCCCTGAAGGCACATTAGGGCTAGTTAAAAACAATGCAAATATTAGAGTAAAGGTCCAGTTAATGCATGAACATGATTAATTTAGAATGTAAGAGAGCAAACCCATAGACAATGGAGTTACTGAATGTTTTATAAAAAAAAAGAAAAAGCATATATAAACAGCTGGCAAATAGCTCTTTGTATTTAGGGGATAGCTAACGGTGTTGTTGAATGAGTTGTGTGCGTCTTTATGCACGGTGGGTATACATTACCCACCAAAACGTGACCAAAATTAACCAAAACGTGGTAACGAATTGTATCTCCTGCACGCAATAACATTTCGAGCCCTCGATGTAGTAAAACGTGGCATTGAATTATTTTTTTTTTCTCTCTATGGCCACTCCGGGGCTCCGTAGGTTTTGATAGTGGATAACTTTTACTTCTGTAAAACCCCTAGTACGCACACACCTTTCGGTAAAAAGAGAGAGAGCAGACTGATAAGATGCGGGTTTTGAACACTCGCATAACAATATTGTTGGCAGCATGTCGCGTGTTGTATTCAAGAAAACTACTGTCACACACGATAGACGGTAAATTAATAGTGTTATGAGTCTGTGTTTAATTTTTTATTACTATATATATATATGCACGCCAATACGAACACACCCCCTCTCTGAAATAACCTTTGATTGGCCAAATTCTCCCATCACGGGCAAGATTTTCTGAATCCTGAAAACAGAACCTCTACTTCTGCACCTCCTCTAGGCTCTATGTCATACGTGCTCTGCCCTCTAATGGGCTTCGCTATTGGTTTATCCCCTCGAGGCTCCGCCTTAGCACCTGAGTCAAAGTTCATGCACTCACCGTCCAAGCAGGGGGTAGTCCCCTTCCCTATAAAACCCCAGTACGCGCATTGCTCGTCTCCCTTTTTCAACTCAGCAACCTGTTGTCTAGTGAAAATTGTCACCATCCGGTGTCGCGTCTAGGGGAGTTTGTTCTTGGGAGTCCTTGTTTTTTGTGTGCCTCCCTGATGCTGATGGCGGACGCGCACGCTTCGTGCGCTTGGGCTGAGGGCATCAGAGTGAGGCCGACACCTGCCTCAACTGTCGAGCGTCGGGCACGATTCACTGAGGCCGTCCGCTCCCTCCGTGCTAGCCCGGCGCTGGCAGCGGGAGGTGCGCCGACAAGGGCTAAGTCTTGGGCGGACTATGATGAGGAGGACGACGGCCGGCGTGTGTTTGAGGAAGAGGATCCGGCTGCTCTCTTCATGGAGGACGACGATAGAGAGAGGGACGAGGCACCAGCGGACCATCGTTACCCGATAGATGACCTGCCGGGCTTGTTTGACTCGGCGGCAGCCAGGATGGCTATTCCTCTGCCTCCCCAGCCACCTGCCAAGGTCCCGGATTTTACCATGGGCCTCCTTGGTCAACCACGTGGTCTCGTCCCTGTGTCGTGGTCCCTCAGATGGCGCCGGTGATCTCGCACGCTCAACGGGAGTGGCACGCCCCCCTTGGTGCGAAGCCCCCGGCCATGGCGTACGGACCATATGCTATGGTTGAGGGGTGGGAGTGGGACCGAGGGGTGCCCCCCATCGAGGATGAAGTCCGAGTTTGCCTCGTTCCCTCTGCCTCGTTCTGGCCCAGCCAAGGTCGGCCGTTGCTCCCGTCCGAGGGGGACTGGACAACAGCAGGCTTTATTGACCGTTTTTATGCCGGTGCTGCCCAGGTGGTGGCACTGGCAAACAACATGGCGTTTTTGGCGGGCTCGCTGGATCGCCTCACTCACCAGTGATCGGAGCTGTCAGCGTTGGAGGACTGAGGTGCAGTCCACGGCTGCCGCCTTCTTCCGTATGTCCCAGGCCTTTGTTATCGACGGGGGTCGTACTATGTGTGCGTCTCAGGTGGGGCACAGGCACCTCTGGCTGGGCTTGTCTGCACTGAAGGAGAAGGAGCAGCGCCTTCTCCTCAACACCCCTCTCTCCTCTACCTCCCTCTTTGGTCCAGATATCCAGGCAATGGTGGGGTCGTTGGAGAGTACACAGAGGGCATCAGAGCACCTAGGTACGCATCTCCGCCCCCAGCAACCTCTCCCTCGACAGCAGCAGCAGCAATCCCAGCCTCAGCAACACCGTCTTCAGGGCCATCGACGGGAGCGGTCCGTGGTGGGGTCCGGCATCGGCCAACACGAGCCGGCCCGGTCAAGCCTCGGCTTTCCCGCCTAGGCACAGCGGCCGTGGCCGTGGTGGGGACGCCGCGGGACCATCGCGGGAGCCTGTCTCTGGGCAGAGGCAGCGTCAGCAGCCGTTTTATTTTAAAAATAAAGGATGTAAATGGTATATGGTCAGAGATTTTCTTCCAGCTCTTCACTTTCTGGTGCACAGTATGGTTCAGGTGGTAGCGCGGCTAGCCATGAGTTAGCAACCATTAGCAGGCAGGCTAATAAGTCCCGGGTAGGGAGTAGACTGGAGGATGGCGCCACACATATGGTAGCTCCTGCTGGTGAAGCGGTTTCGACCCACAGTGGTGAAACAGCATCATCACGGATGCAGTGTATTCACACTTTGGGGTTCCCACGGGTTCATAAGCGGTCTCAAGTTGAGCTGCGAAACTCCGCTAGCATGGAAAGCGGCTAGCGCCGCCATTTTGGCTCTGACCCCTCCGCATTGACGGTTGCCGAGTCTTCAAGGGAGACGAGCAATGCGCGTACTGGGGTTTTATAGGGAAGGGGACTACCCCGATTGGACGGTGAGTGCATGAACTTTGACTCCGGTGCCGAGGCGGAGCCTCGAGGGGATAAACCAATAGCGAAGCCCATTAGAGGGCCTCGCACGTACTCAGAACTGGGGTTACACCAGGTAATCGTTATTTTTTTTATGGTGTCCCTGAGGGTCAAAACACGACATTACACAAAACGCAAAACATTTCAGATTACGGAAAGGGTAGGACAACACTTATTTGTGATTGTACAGAACTCAAGTCAAGAAAACGCGACTTCCGGTTGGGGCGCTACTATACTATGATCTATAGTCACTGCTACTATAGACTGAACAGCAGTCTCTCCTTTCTCTGCCAAAAATCAAAACTGCAGATGTTGTCAGTCTTGTTGACTAATTTTAAGGTGATGTGAAAAGGTCAAAAGGTAGACAAGCAATTCATTTATGATTATCAAGGTATGTAGCCTACTATGCTAATTAACAAGTAAATTACTTTCTAGTTCAGCACTTACCTGTTAAGAGTTAGATGATCTTCAAAGTATGTTTAAATAAAAAAACTTTTGTCAACAATGTGTTTGTACCTGTGTCTAGTCTCAAATATTGCAGGAAAAGTTGTAATTAGGGCCAGATGCTATAGATCACTAATAAAGGGTGAGGAACCACAACAGCTCAAGGTAAATGCGTGTAAATATTTAATGTTAAATAGTACATTGTTCCTGTTAAACAGTCGGATGGTTCTCCTTTCCTACCTGTGCTCAAAAGCTTTTGTCTCAGTGTCCATAGAAACAGTAGCTATGCAGTTGAATAACTACAACACATAAAGACTGATAAAACGGACTGTAACACATTCATAAATTCGAGGCTTAATTTATAGATGCCAATTTAATGTGATGCTTACTACACACTCACTACATAGCATGTGATCATGAAACTGACACATAACAGATTTTATAATTTTTTAAATATAAAATAATAATTTTTAAATAAGTTGTGAAATATATTAAAGTCTTGACATCAATTTCTTCATATTACCTTTGAAACTACAAACATACCACCTGAGATGTCATTCATGCTTTTGTGCTGCTGGAAGAAGTTTGTGCAACTGTTTGGTTGCATTACTTTTCCAGACAGCTCATTTTAGTACACTGGGAACCAAAAATGTTCCCGCTGCCCTTGCTTGCACAAGCAAACAGCAGACCACACACCCAGGTAAAAAAAAAAAAAATTAAAAATATTTTTACACAGTTTTAATTTGATAAGTTACCTCAAAATTCATTTAAAATGCAAAATACATGACAATCTAGTGCAAATTGTATAACATGAACAAAAGCCATGAAAAGAGAAGCCACGGGTTCTTCAACAGTATGCAGAGACCTTCAATGTTATGTTCTCCCATGTGGTCTCATCATCCACGTCGATGCTCCACACCTTGGAGCCAGTCCGGATGGCAAAGTGGTTGACCCAAGTGAGGACCTTCCTTATGGCCTGATTGAGGTCAAGTGCACTGATGTGAAAGACATTGGAGAGGCATCACACACCAAGTTTGTTGAGGATCAAATTAAACTAAAGAAAACACACCTACTACTGGCAAGTCCAGGGTCAGCTGATGGTCATTCGCTTAGCTTGGTGTGATCTAGTGACAGATTCCAGGAGTGATTTCACAGTGAAGAGGGTGTGGAGAGATAAGCAACTTATCAAAGAAATCAAGGTCAAGGTTGATGAATTCTACTTTTGTTAGGGTTGCTCCCTTCTCACTCCCTTGTGTTCGCCTGTTTCCCCTTATCCCTGTGTTCCTGTCTGTCTTCAGTCTGTCTCTGTGTTTGTATGTCCATGTCTGGGCGTGGCTGGCGACTCCTGCTCCTACCATCCACCGGCACAGGTGTGGCTCATCACCAATCACCCCTGCAATACCCGGCTCAGCTCTCCAATCTTCGCCAGATTGTTCCGTTCACCAGTGTGGTAATACGGCTTGGCCAAGCCACTTACTCTAGTTATCTTCTAGTGTATTGTCAGCCAGTTTGACTCCTGTCTCGTTGTGCTGCAGATATAACCTGTGCCTGATCTTCTGCCTGCCCAGCCTGTCATCTGTCCGATATAAGCCCAGCCTGCCCTGCTCCAACCACAACCACCTCTGGGTCACTCCTGGCTCCACGTCAGCTTATGACCCAGCCCGTCTACTATTTCCTGCCCAACCACCACCAGCATTGAAATAAACCTTCTGTCGAACTTTCAAGCTGCCGTATTACATGTTCTGCTTCTGGGGTCCTCTCTTTGCCTAAACATAATTTTGGCACATACATTCATGTTTTCCTGGGGAGAAAATAGTATGTCACTTTTTCTTGTCTAAGTATTGAAATAAAACTACAAAAACCAATCTAAAAGTACTCCACTACAAGTATAAGTCTCTTTCAAAATCCTACTTAAGTAAATGTACAGAAGCATTATTAGCCAAATGTACTTAGAGAATCAAAAGTACTTGTGCTGCAGAAAAAATGGCTCGTGACCGTTATTTTATCATTAGGTTGTTATTACTAATGCATCATTGTTTAAGCAGCATTTTACTGTTGTCTCTACTCGAGGTGGAGCTAGTTTTAACTATCCAATATACTATGAAGTAGTTTCATCCAGTGGTTCCCAACCTAGGTGTCTGGCTCCTTCCTAAAGGGTCAAAAGATAAATCTGTTCATGACATTATTTATGGGGTAGAAAAGAAAAATATAAAGTTCTACTACACAAATATTCTTCTTTTGGACTTTGTCATGATCCTAAGTACTCTGGTGTGGACTTGTGTTTTTGGTCTTGTGTCCCGTTTTATTTTGAAATTGCTGTTCTTGTTTCCTTGTGTGCTTTTTATTTCCTGTCTTTGTTTTCCCCTGTGCCTTGTTACTCACCTGTGTCTGTTTCCCTCGTTGTCTCCACACACACACACACACACCCACCCTTTGTTCATTGTCGCGTCATTGATGTTGCTGATCGTCTTATCGTGTCATGTTCCTAGTGTTATGTCGTACGTGCTCCGCCCTCTAACGGGCTTCACTATTGGTTCATCCCTTCGAGGCTCCGCCTTGGCACCTGAGTCAAAGTTCATGCACTCACTGTCCAATCAGGAGGTAGTCCCCCTTCCCTACAAAACCCCAGTAGGCGCATTGCTCGTTTCCCTTTTTCAACTCGGCAACCTGCTAGTCTTGTTCTGTGAATCTTGTCACCATCCGGTGTCGCGTTCTTGAAGTTGTCTTTGGAGAAAAAGGAAAGGGAGTATGGCTTCTAAGCCTTGTTTTTCGTGTTCCGCCCCGATGCTGATGTCGGACCCACACGCGTCGTGCTTTGTGTGTTTGGGCCGAGGGCATCAGGGTGAGGTCGACACCTGCCTCGACTGTCTCGCGCTCCCCAGGGAGGAGCGTGAGCGTCGGGCACGTTTCACAGAGGCCGACCGCTCCCTCCGTGCTAGCCCGGCGCCGGGGGGGGCGTAAGTCCTGGGTGGATTATGATGAGGAGGACGACAACCGGCGTGTGTTTGAGGAAGAGGACCCAGCTGCTCTCTTCATGGAGGACGACGCACCGGCGGACCGATGATGTCATGGAGAGCCATTTAGGCAGCAGGGAGAGGACCCAAACGCAGACAAGCGAGGAGGCAGAGAGGTTGAATATGTCCAAAGACTTATTACTTACCAAAAAAAAAAAACACAGGAACAGACACGCAGGGAATCACTAGGAACATGACATCAATAATGGAAACCACATCACACGACCACAGGAACACAATGACGCAACCAAGAACAAAGGGAGAGGACCGGTGTGTGTGTATATATAGGTAAGGAGACAACGAGGGAAACAGAAACAGGTGAGCACAAGACACAGGTGAACCTAATCAAAACTGGCGGGAAATCGGACAATGACAGGAAGTAAAGGGCACACACGAACACAAGACCAGGGACTTCAAAATATAACAGGAAACAAGACAAAAGTCCAAACAAGAGTCCTTCGTGGACCATAACAGATGGATGATCTGCCGGGTTTGTTTGACTCGGCGGCAGCCAGGATGGCCATTTCTCTGCCTCCCCAACCACCTGCCAAAGTCTCGGATTTTACCTCGACCTTGCCACGTGGCAGGTCTCGTCCCTGTGTCGTGGTCCCTCAGATGGCGCCGGTGTTCTCGGGTTGAGGCGTGGGACTGGGACCGAGGAGTGCCCCCCATCGAGGACGAGGTCCGTGTTTGCCTTGTTCCCTCTGCCTCGTTCTGGCCCGTCCGAGGGGGACCGGACAACGGCAGGCTTTTTTGACCGTTGTTATGCCCCAGGTGGTGGCACTGGCAAACATGGCGTTTTTGGCGGGCTCACTGGATCGCCTCACTCACCAGCGTACGGAGCTGTCCGCGTCAGAGGTGACTGAGGTGCAGACTACGGCGGCCGCCTTCCTCCGTATTTTCCAGGCTTTCGCCATCAACGGGGGTCGTACGATGTGTGCGGCTCAGGTGGGGCACAGGCACCTCTAGTTGGGCCTGTTTTCCCTGAAGGAGAGACAGCAGCGTTTTCTCCTCAACACCCCTCTCTCCTCTACCTCCCTCTTTGGTCCAGATATCCAGGCAATGGTGGGGCGGTTGGAGAGTACACAGAGGGCGTCGGAGCACCTAGGTGCGCATCTCCGCCCTCAGCAACCTCTCCCTCGGCAGCGGTGGGAGCAGTCTCAGTCTCAGCAACACCGCCAGCAGGACCTTCGACGTGAGCGGTCCGTGGTGGGGTCCGGCATCGGCCAACACGAGCCGGCCCGGTCAAGCCTCGGCTTTCCCGCCTAGGCACAGCGGCCGTGGCCGTGGTGGGGATGCTGCGGGACCGTCGCGGGAACCTGTCTCTGGGCAGAGGCAGTGTCAGCAGCCGTTTTATTTTAAAAATAAAGGGCGTAAATGGTATATGGTCTCTGAGAGAACTTCTTCCAGCTCTGCCTGTGGCACTGCCTGGGTCCGAGGTTAGCACGGCTAGCCGTGAGTTCGCAACCATTGGTAAGCAGGCTAATAAGTTGTTTATGGCGGCGACTAGCACTGCTAGCCATTTTGGCTTTGACCCCTCTGCTTTGACCGATGACGTCAGAAGTGAGAGCCATGTGCAGTCAGGTATGAACCGGACGCAATATGGCGGTCGTAACGTTGCGGCAGCAGAGCGCAAGGCTGACTTTCCTCACGCGAGTACTGTCTCTTTGGAAAAAGGAACCAGTAAACATCATGACCCATGGCGAAGTGAGGTGGCTTCGTCCGGTCTTGATGGGGATGGTTCGGCGGTCAGTTCGCCGGTGGAGGGTGCACGGGAGACAGCTATTTCGTTGTTAGCTTTAGCTGCGTCGCGGCCCTTTCTGCCAGGGCCCCCCGTCCGTCCTTCCAATGCGGGAGGGTCAGTGCGGGTGGGCCTGCTCTACTTCTTCCCACCAAGCCCATTGCGCTCCCTCTCACGGACCATTACTCGACTTGGGCACGGCTGTGCAGCCCTCTCTCTGCGTGGATGGGCAGAACGCTGCGGAGGGGTTACGCGTTGCAGTTTTGCCGCACACCCCCGGCGTTCGGCGGCATCCTGCAAACTTTGCTCGCTGACCCAGCAGAGACGGCGGTATTGAGGGAGGCGGTAGCCGTGCTTCTTCAGAAGGGAGCAGAAACCATGGTTCCTGACTCAGAAGCACGGACGGGGTTTTTCTCCCTGTATTTTCTGGTACCCAAGAAGTCGGGGGGGCTGAGGCCGATTTTGGATCTGCGCAAGTTTAACACGTTCATTGCGCGCAGGCCTTTTCGCATGTTGACGGTCAGGCAGCTTATGGGATGCATTCGGCCAGGCGACTGGATGACATCCATAGATCTGACCGACGCATACTTCCATGACCCCATCCTGAAGGGTCACAGGAAGTACCTGCGCTTCGCGATGGACGGTCAGTGTTATCAGTTCGGTCCCCTTCCGTTCGGATACTCCCTCTCCCCGCGCACGTTCTCCAAGTGTGTGGAGACGGCGTTGGCACCGCTCAGGGAAAAGGGGGTGAGAATCCTGAATTACATAGACGATTGGCTGATTCTTGCCGCCTCCAGACAGGAGGCCAAGGCCCACACAGCGCTGGTCATTCAGCACATCACGCGCTTGGGCTTCGCTGTCAACCCCAGCAAAAGTCTCCTGCTGCCGAGTCAGCAGGCAGCATATCTGGGGCTTATACTCGACTCCCACGCCATGACGGCACGGCTGTCGGAAGCGCATGTGACAGCGATTTTGCAACTGGCCCGCCGAGTGAGGGGCTCGGCGCTAGTCCCAGCGGGCAGTGTCATGTCTCTCCTCGGTATGATGTCGGCAGCCCATCCGGTGATGCGTCTGGGCCTGTTGCACGAGGAACCTGCAGCACTGGTTTCTTCGGCTTCGGTTGCACCCACGTCACGACAAGTGCCGCGAGCTTCATGTGGCGGGGCTGGCATAGCGGGATGTCATATTCTGGGACTCGCCAGCTCGCCTTCGCCAGGGGGTTCGACTGGGGTGCGTCTCTCATTACGTTCAGGTGTTCACAGACGCCTCTCTGGCAGGTTGGGGCGGGACCTTCAACCGGGCCAGTGTGGGGGGCGTGTGGCAGAACTCCTCCCGGCACATAAACTTGCTGGAACTGACGGCAGTACAGAAGGTGCTGTACCACTTCGCCCCTCAGCTCAGAGGGAGGAATGTCATGGTACGCTCAGACAATACCACGGCTGTGGCCTACCTGAACAGGCAAGGGGGGGGTTCGATCGCCAGAAATACACAGACTTGTGGTGTCTATCTTGACCTGGGCGGATCGCCACTTATCGTCCTTGAGGGCTTGCTACGTTCCGGCTTCCCTCAACACGGGGGCAGACAGGATGTCCCGGGGGGGTCCGTTGGGGGAGGAATGGAGCCTCTCCTCGGAGGTGGCAGCACTGGTCTGGCAGCGGTTCGGACTACCGGTGGCCGACCTTTTTGCGGCCAGAGAGAACGCTCTGTGTCCGTTATGGTTCTCTCTGAGGCCGACAGACGCTTCCCCACTGGGGGTGGATGCATTGGCTCATCCACATTGGCCTCATGGTCTGCTGTATGCTTTCCCGCTGTTGAGGCTGATGATGCAGTTGCTCCACAGGATCCGGATGCAGCACTTGGTCGTGATAGTGGTGGCGCCGGACAGTCCCGGGGCCCGGTGGCTTCCGGCTCTGGTCCAGCTAGTGGAGGCAGGCCCGTGGCCGGTGCCGGATCTGCCCACGGCTCTCTGGCAGGCAGGGGGCTCCGTCCTCTCGCGCCCGGTTCTGGGTCACCGGCTCTTGGTCTGGAGATTGAGAGGGTGAGATTGGAGGGCTTGGGCCTCCCAGCTGCGGTTGTCTCTACGATTCAACATGCTCGTGCTCCGTCCACTGCAAAACTCTACGCATCACGATGGCGGCTGTTCACAGGTTGGTGCAAGGCCAGGGACCTCAGGCCCAGCTCTTGGTCCCTGCAGGACATTTTGGGTTTCCTGCAGGGGTTGTTTGATAGCGGTCGTGCGGCATCCACTGTAGCTGTGTTTGCGGCAGCTATTATGGCTGGCCACGAGGGGTTCGGTCGCTTTACAGCCCGGAGTCACCCTCTAGTTAAACGCTTCTTACGGGGGGCTCGTCGATTGCGGCCCCCTGTTCGACGCCTGGTTCCCCAGTGGGACCTCCAGACGGTTTTGGACGGCCTGGCAGTGTTAGGGTTGAGGCTGTCTCTCCTCCTTTGTCTGCTTCTGTGTGTGTGTGGCTGGGCGGGGTTATCATTTTCCACTCAGCACCTGCGCAGCTGTGGCTGATCCACTAATCACCTGACCCGTCTTCAAATACCAGTTCCTGCTCATCACTCATCGCCAGATCGTTCAGTCACCCAGTACGGTAACTACGACTCTAGCCTCTCTCTGATTATTCTCAAGTACCTACTGACGCCTTGTTCTCCTTGCGCCTTAGATCTCCGGATACCTGCTACACCTCGTCTCCCTCCAGCCACCTGCCAGCCTGCCGGCCCAGAGCTCTCCACCAGCCCAGCCAGCTTGGATTTCCATCACCGTGCCACCAGCCTCGTGCCTAGCCTCACCCTGCCTCGCTGCTTGCCTTGACTCGGAACGGATCCAGACTCTCCACCGACTCTCACCACTTCTGACTGCCTCAGTTTTTCTGAATAAACTTTTAAGAACTGTCACCCTCTGGTCTGTCGTTCTGCTCACTGGGGTCCAACTAAGCCCCGCAACAGGCAGGCCCACCGTTCAAGCCATTGGAGCAGGCAGATTTGGAGGCCCTGTCAATCACGACGGCGCTCCTGCTAGCCTTGACCTCGGCAAAAAGAGCAGGAGACCTGGGGGCCTTGTCTGTGCATGCAGCTTGCATGTCAGTCAGTGGTGACGGGGAGGCCCTGGAGCTGTGTCTGAACCCGTCTTTTCGGCCGAAGGTCATTATCGCCTCTTTCCGGTCTAGGGTTGTTTGCTTGAGAGCTTTCTTCCCCCCACCGCACACATCGGTGGACAAGGAACAGCTTCACATGTTGTGCCCGGTGCGCGTGGTCTGCATCTATGTTGAGCGCACTGCGGGTTTTCGGCGATCTGACCAGTTGTTTGTCTGCTATGGTGATCGGGCTCAGGGGGCTCCACTGTCTTCTCAGTGACTGGCCCATTGGATTTGCGCGGCCATCCGGGGGGGCTATGAGGCGATGGGGCGCATCCCCCCGGTGGGGCTAAGGGCACATTCTACTAGGAGCATCGCTGCTTCAGTGGCCCGTTTCAGGGGTGTGTCGGTGGCTGACATCTGCTTGGCCGCCTCCTGGTCTTCGACTTCTACTTTTGTGCAGTCCTATCTAAGAGATGTGACTGCTGGCTCTGTGTTACATGCTGTGTTGGGTGCACAGGTGACGGAACCTTCAGCTAGTCTAGATGGAGGTTCGGCGTAACAATGCCTGTCCAGCGGCTGTCATCGCAGCCTGGCACGAGTCTCCCCGGTGGGTGGCACTCGACTCTGGCACTCAGGGAACTACTGTGTACAGGGATAGTGGCTCTTAGTGGGTTCGGCCCAGCTGGGAGTACATCTCATCCCTACGGCCTTCGCCTCGGTTTTAACCAATAGCGAAGCCCGTTAGAGGGCGGAGCACGTACGACATAGAAATAAAGGTTACCTGGTGTAACCCCAGTTCTATGAGTACGAGCGAGGCCCTCTAACTACCAGCCCAGCTGGCCCTGGTGACGGTTGTTGAGTCTTCAAGGGAAACGAGCAATGCGCCTACTGGGGTTTTGTAGGGAAGGGGAACTACCTCCTGATTGGACGGTGAGTGCATGAACTTTGACTCAGGTGCCGAGGCGGAGCCTCGAAGGGATGAACCAATAGCGAAGCCCGTTAGAGGGCCTCGCACGTAGTCGTAGAACTGGGGTTACACCAGGTAACCTTTATTTTTCATGGGTATCAGTTCCCAAGTTTTTTGTAGATTTATTTTGTAGTAAATAAATCTTTGGATTGACTCAGCCTCCTCGCCTGTCTCCATTTGGGTCCTCTCCCTGCTGCCTAGATGGCTTATCGTGGCAGATCTGCCTCGATGGCCTTTCATGACACTTCTCACATTTCTTTTTGTGAAATATTGGGTAAGTTTACCTTTTGAGTCTTAAGCAGTTATTTAAATACCCCCAAATTGTACTTATTTACTTTCAACCACTGCAAACTGATGACTGAAATGCAGTTAGTAATATACATTTTTAGAGTTCAACATTATAAATCTTAGTCAGCTCATACTTAATTTTTAATAAATGAATAGATAATCATGCATGTAATTTAAAAACAGTGAGAACATCACTGAAAATATATCCTTTATTCAGGTCAACGAGCAAAAAAGGCTACTCACATCAGATTTTCCTAAATGTTGGTTCTATTTCAGTAGTTAAACGTCCTCACATGCCATTATTAAATAGTGGAAAAGTAACGTTATAACATTCACTTTACTAACAGGTAGCTTGGCTACTAACTAGCATAAGTGCTAGCATATGCTAGACACCGTTTTATATTGCAAATATTAGGTTATCAAGTTTGTGACTAAGAAAATATCTACAGTGTATTTCAGTTGTCACTCTCACTGTCTATTGTATTTATCCAGTTCATTAGCAACATGCTACACTCACCTGGAGTAGTAGTCGTAGTCATGTTCCTGCACTAGCACTGCTGCATCAACGCACTCAATTTCATCAGCCGCTGTTACGTCCACGTTACAACCACTTCTTTTGGCCGTTTGTGTCTGGCAAGGCACACAGAGACGAGGGACAAGCAGGACTTTCCGTGAAGAGAGGCAGTACGGTAAATCCTGCTCGTCCCTCGTCTCTTCTTATGGACAAAATCCATCTCCTTTTTAAATGTTCGTCGGTTGGAAAGCTGTGAAACTACAAATACGGCTGTTAGTTTAGAGTTAGAACAATAAACTCTGCCATTGTTTCGACCGCCAGTTAAACCAGCGCTCAGACTGTAAGAGTTATCCGACATCCAGTTTGCGCTTGCTATATTGTGAAATAGGGCTATTGATTGGCTTGACTTTTACTGTAAACCAGGATTTATTGTATGTGCAGAAGGCACACACATTTCCTCACAAAAGCTGATGCAAGATGTCACATTCTCATGATATCTTCGTTCTGTGCAGGTGGACGAGTGGTTGAACAGGGCTGCCGATGAGTCGGGCCGCGCAGTTGTTGGTGTGAAAGAACACAAGACATCAGCTCAACAAGTGGCCACATTTACCCTGTCTGCAGTCTGACAGCGCCTCCGTCAGCAGTGGCGAGACCTTTCAATGGTGAGAATCTCAGTTTTACAAGTTCTGATGTTTGTTTTTAAATGTCAGTCAAATAAATCAGAAATGTGATCAGAATTTTCTATGGACTAATTTGACTAATGTAATCAGACTAATTTGGTTCTACCTGCAGGACATGTTTAGACAGTAAGAAATGTCATGATCATTAGGCACTCTGTTATCACCCTCCCTCAGTTTGGAATTTATTAACACATGGTGAAGATCTCAGCTTGAGTAATTGTCTGTATCTAATGTGATAATAGTATGATGAAAGATGACAAAACACGTTTCGCCCATTGCAGTAACCCAGACACGCAGTGGAGAAAACAGACCAGAAAGCTGATGGCAGAGAAGGGCCTTTACAGGAGGCACTCTCTGGATGATCCAATGCTGAGGGGGTTCCACACATACCTGAAGAGAGACCTCCAAGTCGACAATTGTAAACAGGAGGCGAGTACAACCACAAACATTGTGTTTATTAAAAAAAGTTTTCACATTACCGAATAGTCATTATTACAAGGTAGTCTAACATGCCTTTTCTTCTCTACAGGTAGAAAACGTCGCCCGTTTTCTTTTTTACATGGACCCATCACAGCCATCCCTGGAATTTGTTGTTAAGGACAGGGTAAAAACAAGGAGTACCTGTATGAGCTGACTGGGGCTAAGCTTGGCGCCCAAACTCTTCAGAACTATTTGAAGAACGTGAAAAGGTGGCATTTTATTATTATTTTTTTTTTAAACTTGTGTAGAGAAGAACTTAAATTGGCTTCATGTTCATATTTTAATACTTGTACTTCATCCAACAGATTCCTCCGATACCACATAGACTCCACAAATCTCAGGCATCAGGACCGGACACTCCACGATGACTGCAACGAATTGTTTCCTTCCTGTCGTATCTGCAGAAAAGCTACGGGAAGCAAGCGAGCAAGGAGATCGTCCAGAAGAGGTAAGTTCAATTGTTTGCACCCATTTCACTGGATTACACTACAAATATGTGAGCAATGTGGCAAGTGATATAATTTTAACACATTTGATCTTTTTTTAATAGATATGAGAGGCTGACGGAAAAGAATCCGAAGACACCTTTCGACTGCTTGGCTGTGCTGAGGGCTGCCAAGTCAGACTTCTTACAAGTCCTTGGAAAGGTGTACCCGGAGGATGGCACCCTGGAGCTGGCAGAGTGCGGCTTCATTGTGTACTACCTGGAGGCTGTGGTCATCCTCAGACACCTCCAACGACCAGGCATGGTGGAGCACATGACTGAGTATTCTTAACATTAGACTACTATGTACAGATAAACAAACAGACAACAGCAGCAATAACATTTATAAGATAAGATAAGATAAGCCTTTAATTGTCCCACAGCTGGGAAATTTTCAGCGTTACAACAGCCAGAAAAAGTGTCACCAAGACAATGAGCGACAAAGAGAAGTCTCTGGTGGCCGACTACTGCACCCATTCAATGCCGACAGCGGAAAAGCATTACTGCATGAAGCAGCTGGCAAATGTTGTGAGGGCCAGTCGGCTGCTGGCTAACCTGGCTGGTGGCTCAAGGTAAGCAAGTTTCATATTTTTTAACACAATCAATACATAACTTGATTTGGAAACATAATCGAAGGCATCATAATTAATATTTTTTGGCACACACTGAACAATAATCTTTTACTTTTTAATCTCAATTTAGTGCCGAGTCTTCAGACTCAGTCTATGGCTCGTGCTGCTCGCACCGCTGCTCGCGAAATCGTGAGCAAATGGAAGCCCTCTGGATCGGTGGACACAGCTATGGACTCAAAACAAATCCAGCGTCTCACCTGCTCACAGAAATGAAAGGGGCTGATTATCAGAGACATTGAAGGGAAGGGTGAAGGCGTGGTGGTCACAGGAGACAGGCTACATGTTTTTTTACACGGACACCAAAAGGACAGCACATGTGCATAGACGCACATTTGCCCACATGCGAGTGCCACCCGGGTAAGGAAACTTTTGGGTGGTTGATTAACCACCGAAGAAGGCGTACAACGTAAAGCCCAGGCTTTACATCATTGAAGACGGCGAGGAAAAGCAAGTTATTCTTTTCCTCACAACCGGAGACATTTAAGTAGGGGAGGAACTCCTATTTGACTATGGTGTCCAGAGAAAGTCCTTTTGAGGAGAGGGCTTGAATCTGGAATGGTTGTAAAGACTCTGAAGTGCTGTAACAGGCTGTAAAGTGAACAAATAAAAATGATGATCCAACAAACAGTTGCCTTTTGTATTTATTCATGTTTTCATTTAATGTCATTATGTTTTATATTAGTTTAAGGAAAAATCATTACATGGAATGTAGACCGTTACTACATTCACAAGTCACGCACTCAAGCTGGGATTTTAAGAATATTTGGAAACACTAACTCCTAGTGGCAGTGCATATAATGGCATTCTTGTAGGGGTCTTGGAATCTTAGGTGATGTGCATTGTAGTCAGAAATTTCAGAGCAATTGGAGCTACCTAGGTGGAAAAATGCATGTGCAAACACGTTGGCAATGACTCCCATTAATTTTGGACTTAGAAAAAAAAAAGCGCGTACACTAGGGACCTCCAGACATATTCCTCACAATGTGTTGCATGCGATGAGAAAAGCCTAAAACAAAAAAAATTGTATTTCACAAAAAGGACAAATGCCAGTGCTGCAGTATTGTGTACTCAAGCTTCCTCTCAGGCTACTTCACACACACCCCCTTGTGGCACACTTTCCCAGACTGTCTGCAACACGTGTTGAAGAACACAATGACGTGAAAAATTATGAAAATGACAAAAAACTACAAAGCCTAATGTCACATTAGTATCATGCTGTGATAAAAATGCTTGTTAAAGTGGAGGGCAACTTACCCAGCAACTGGGGAATCTTTTTGGTTGCTGCTGACAGGCATTTCTTCAGATCCTCCTTAATGCTGGGGTAGGCAGAATCTGTGCAACCTAGGAAAAACCTTCCGCCTCTCTCTCTGCTGCCTCGTATCACTCTGCTAAGCCCCTCCCACCAAACCCACAACTTCAACCAGCAGCAGAAGGAGTCAGTTCCCCAGTGAAACTGTATCCCTCGTAGGGCTTGCGGCTTGTTTTCTCAAAGACGCCCCTCCAGCGCTTCGAGGTCGCAGAGCACTCCAGGCTTCAGAGGCAGCTGCAACACCGTCCAGCAGCAGGAAGAGAGGCTAGTACACACACAAGTTATTCCCCACCATGCCTCTTTGCCACTCGTCATTACGAGTGCCATGGCATTGAACCTGAAGCTCCGTGTGGAGCCGGGACGTGTTGTTTTGTACTATACACAGCTGTAGGCAAAGGAGGTGTTTACCACGAGTTTCAGGATTTTTGGCAGGACTTTCCTCCACTGAATCAGGTTTTCACCGAATGAAGGACATGTACACACATCTGCTCTTGTAGCTCAGCCAATACAAACACATCGTCTCTCTGAAATAACCTGTGATAGGCTAAAGTCTCCCTTCACGGGATAGATTTTCTGAAGCCTGAAAACAGAGGCAAGAGGGGAGCTGAAATGGAGGTCTGCTCTCAGACCACTTGAATTACAATATGCTGCAATATGGCATCCCCAGTGATGCCAAAAGAAAACTGCCTACCAACCCTTTAAGTGGCAGGTTTTGCACCTTGGACCTCTTGGTAGCCATTTGATGAACCACCACCTGGAGGCGCATTGTTTTGAGCACCATCTGTATCTCTCTGGCAATGCTCGCTATCTGGACATGGGTAAGGCGGGATGTCTGAGGTGGGGTCTGCTTCATGTAAGTTGACAAAGTTGAAGACGTTCTTCAGATAGAATTCAGCAGTAGTCACCTTCATATATTGCTCATCACCATGCTGCGTGATCATCTGAAGAGCATAGGAAAGAAATGTGTAAATCAGTATATAGGACAATATACTGAGAAAATACACACAATCTATTGATAAAGTAACAAGACCAAAGTATGTGGGCGTTATGGCCTCTGTCCACTTCAAATACCTTAAAGTTAGGGGTAGGGTATTTCAAGTGGACAGAACTAATATCTCCACAGTGTTTGGGGCTAGGAGGCTGTAACATGGGCAGTAAGTTCCTGGCATCCCAGGGAGCAACATGTCCAAATCCCAAGCCTCTGTCCACTTCAAATACCCTAGCTTTAAAAAAAATTAAAAAAAAAAGTATTTGAAGTGGTATTTTGAAGGAGGTGGGTATAGGAGGACCAACATTTCCAGGTGAGGCAAAGCAACTTTTGCATTTATTTCAAGTTAAAAACCAATGACTTAGTCCTTTGTCTTTTTTTAATTATCATCATCATCATGTGTTCTCGAATTTCTGGGTGTGAAACTGTAGAAATGATCAGGTATTTGTATGTAGGTAAGGCAGGTGCAATGAACATCTTTACAGTACCTTGTTATTCAAGCAATTTATGTTACCATATTCTTCAAATAAATGGTAAAAGGTTAGACCCTACCAAGGAACAATGCACAGTAACCAATATCCCAAACAGGTAAACACATCAAAAAAAAAAAAAAAAAAAAAAAGGGAAGCTGTTGAATCCAAACTCAATTTAATTTACTAGATTGAGCAAAAATGCATTAGTGGTATAGCAATTACTCCAGTTACATTTTATTTTAACCTTTGTGCTCTTCCACATTTAGCATTGGGTAGCACATATCATTATAGTTGTCTTTTCAGTTATGTGTACAGGTCATTTTCAGGCAGCTGAGCAGCGCGAACAGAATACTTTTAAATAGGCTACAATGATTTTAGCCACATAATTAACAAAAGGTCTCTTCCTTTCAAGAGTTTTGTCCAAAGTACAGGAGTGTGGCACAACTCAAACTTAAAGGCAACTTAGGAAAATATATAAATTTAATTAATTAATTTAAAGAAAGGACTCAAGGCACACGGCTTATCATAAGGCCCATGTCCCAGGTCTTCATGTCCCTAGGGTCTACAAATAATCATGTTCTTGTAACTCAACAGGGTGCACACGTGGAGCAGAAAGCATCTCTGCCAGTTGGCCATGTCTGCTTCATTCCCCCCCTCACTGGATGTCATTACTCTTTATGCAGCACAGCTAACAAACCAAACAAGGATGGAGAAATTCTCACAGGCAACTTGCAGATCTACTCCACAGGCTCATTCACAAATCATTCAACAGGCCTGAACAACCAATAAATGAAAAACTGGAGAAATTCCATGTTACTCAGGCTCTGTCCCTGCAGAGTGACTCCATGTAGACAGCACACTGATACAACAGCCCCAGTGTCCTGGCCAACAAGTAACCTACAATATACCATTAGCAACACAGAAAAAAAAAAAAAAGCTAAGTCTCCCTGTTGTTTCATTGAGGCCAGAGTATGACTGGCTTCACGGTTCCCTTCAGAGTTTATCCTTCCAGAGACTTGTCCATTCACAGATACGCAGGGACCACATCAAACTGTGTGACACTTTTAGAATCACATAATGTCAACGACTTCCTTTTCCAGTAGACTTCACTAAGGGTGCAACAATGTGTTTGACCACACACACACACACACACACACACACAACCTAGGAGGGGCACTGTTTTATTAACATTTGAGGAAACTCAATGAAAAAATGCTGGAACCTTTGTGAGCAGGAAGAAAACCTACAATATTCATATTCATTTATATGTATAGATTACTGAACAGAGCTACTACCAAATAATCTCAGTTTTATTTAGACAATTATTTCCATGTTTGATTTGTAACTGCAAACACTGTACAGAAGGGCCAGAAATGGGAGAAAATCCATCCACGTGTCTATTTTTGTCCCAGTCATACAAAAAGATATTTCCACAGCCGAATACGAGTAGAGAATGTGGTGGATTGTGGAGAATTGCTCTGATATCTGGCTCATTTGAAGTGTTGATAGGCGAACAGCCACAAAAAGCTGAGTTAATAAGCAATTTAGAGCTTTAAACTCAGTCCATGATGAAAGTTTAATGATATAAACACAAATTTGCTGTCACATATTCTCCCCTTTTAATCATTTCCCACTGTCAGCACAGGGCTAACAGAAAAACAAGCCTAATCCACCTGATTGACATCTCCCACTAAATTGGCTGGGAGAGGGACTGGAAAATATGTCAGGCAATTAATTAAGTGCTTTTTTCTTCTTTTCAAGTTTTTGTCTGGAATGCAGAGTGGCATAGCTGGAGTCAAAACACACAGAGGCAGTGTTGGTGTATTAGAGAGGTCAGTCAATGGTCACTTGTGTAATCAGATAATGTGCCTGTAAACTGGAGCTACACATGATCAGAGTTCACATCAACCCCGTGAGATGGAAAACCACAGAACTACCAGACCAATGCACACACGCTATGGTTTTAATGTTTTTGCATAAATCTGGTATTAAAGGATCATCAATTTTCTTTCGTTTTAATTGGAGCAGCACTTAAATATATCATAACTTTTATATTGTTTTATTTTATAGGATGCTGTTCATGTATTTAATGTGTCACAATGGGGTGTATAGGCAGCAGAGAAAGGACCCAAATGCAGACACCCGAGACAGAGCTGATGCAGTTCAGTGGTTTATAAACCCAAAAGATGAGGTAACAGGCAGGTCTAGGTTTGGGTGAGAAAAGCTTAAAGGAACATACAAAAAGTTGGACAGCAACAGGACACAAGGAAATCAGGATGAACCAAAACTGGAACAAAGGAAGTGGACCGGTATATGTAGGGAGAGGCTGATGAGACAAGTGAAAACAGGTGTGTAGTTGGATGAGGCAGTCAGGTGATGTGGAAAGGAGAGAAAGTCCACAAGCATCTAAGGCCTGTACTACGAAGCAGGATTTGGGGTTATAGTGAGGTAACTTCAGATTTAACCCTGGGATTTCAGGGTTACGATGGTGGTTCACTTCTTACCGGGCTACATTGCCATGGTAACTTCTGCTGCACACCTTGTACTTGTACTTATAAGATATGAAAGTAAGTCTATTTACCGCTTTGAATTATGTTTTTGTATTTATTTTTTATTTGTCTTTTTTACACCTGCCAGGGTTGCAGCTGAAAGAATAAGGCTAAAATTGTCATACACACCATAAGAATACATCTAAGTAACACATTAATTTAATTAAATACACAAATGTATTTGTAGTCAGATCTACTCGTGCCCTAATGATGGAGCAGCGATATTATAAGCCTGTTAACTTTGGCAGCTGCAGCTGTGTTGCTTTTAGCCTGGATGATGTGTTTAAATTCATCATATAGTTTGCTCTTCGTTGGTAAAGTATGCCGCTCTGCTGCCAGGACACTTGTCATGTTTGTGATTGTTTATATGCTGCAAACCTTGCCCCTTTTATGTGAACGTGCTCATGGCTAGATTGGGAAACCCTGGGATGACTTATCAAGTTGATAACCAGAATCGTGTGACCGCTTAGCGTGATCACGATTGTTAGGCTTGGTGAAGCCAGATAACTAAAAGATATCCTCCGGTGGACTACTGAATAAAAACACTGGGAAAACATAAATATGTCTGGAGAGGAGGGACAGGGAGACAGACTGTGACACAGTGTTGTCTGTGTCTATTTGTCAGCTTTCCTGGGTAAAGTTGACATTAAATTGTGACATGTGGACCAAACTGTAAATGATTTCTTTCTTGTTTTGACCCAAAATGCATTCAAAAGTGCAACTCACCTCCAGAACTGCAGCACCATAGCAGACAACAACAGACATCAGGGCCCCATTCTCAGTATGTGGATAGCCGACAAGATCCGAATATTGACGATTTGACATTTTTTTGGTTCTTCGAAGCTGCTCAAAATTCATCTGGAACTGTTGTCATAGCAACAAGCCCTTGAGCCTAAACCTGCAAAAGTGCAGGCTTATTGACAATTAGCAGGATCATGACAAAGATGTTTTAGGGTGAACCCCAAATAAATAAAAGATTGTGCACTTAAAAAAAACTATACAAATGTAGGGTTGCCATCTAGACACAACCTCAGCAACCACTGCGTTGCCTAGCAACATAGTGTTGTATGTGTGTGAGCTATGCAGTGTGTAAAAACTGCAGTTTCTCCTTTGCTTATATATGTGTGATTGTGGGCTGCAGTTGCTGTGGGATTTATATTGTTATACATCTCTGTCTTAATAATGCTTGTTGCACCTGTCACGGTGTCCAAAACTTATCGGTATTTATTTATTGTCTATCATTTTAATTTCATTGTCTAAGTTTTGTCCTCTTTTCTGGTTAATTCTGGTAAGACTACACTGACGAAGACCGTTGTATATTTATGATTGATCAGTTGTATGCACAGACTGCAAAGTGGTATCTATAGAAATGGAACTTATTGTTGGTTTGGATGGTTTGGCATGATGTTGTTCCACTAGTTTATAATACAACTTAACCTTCCTCTTGTGTTAGGGTCGGCACCGACCCGTTTTTAGGTTTTAAATGCATAAAAGAACCACATAAATTTGTTTATTGCATCAAGGCTTTTTGACTTTGTCAGGCACCTCTTTTTCAACAACAAAGAAAAAAATGTTTTCACTAAAATATAAAATGCTCTGGTTGAAATTATGACCTTTGTGTTGTTAGGGTCGGTTTCGACCCAGTTATAAAAATAAGATTATAAAGCAATAATTAGAGCCAAAACTGAAATCATAAGTGCACTGTCAGCCAACACACTGACAGCCAGCTCCTCTCCCAATCATGTGAGCTTTAGGGGATTCTCATTTTGCGTTGTTTTCCAGTATACCTGCACAAAAACAAAACAAACAAAGACGGGCATGTCCAGACATGTGAGGTCAATTCACTCATTTGAGTGGCCATTTGACTTGCAGAGTGCACATCTCCAATTTGCAGCATGCAAAAATGAGTAGAAGATTTACAGTGAGCCAAGTTCTGGATAATATTTTTGGGGAAAATGAGGGAGAGGACACAGAGCAGCATAGCGATACAGATGAGCAGGTTTCTGAGGAGGAAGACAATGTGGAGTATCATCCAGAAGACACAGACACATCTGATGAGTCTGATGAGGAGGTCACTGGTGCTGAAGCTGCTCCCGCTGAAAGATTGAAGTCCAAAAATGGTAAGATCTTTTGGAGCTCAGTACCTCATGATGTACATGGCAGGGCAGCTGCTGCAAATGTCATCAAAATGACCCCTGGAATCACAAGGTTTGCTGTGACGAGAGTCAGTGACATCAAGACATGTTTTGAGCTATTTATGCCATTGTCACTAAAAAGAGTCATCATTGCTATGACAAACCTTGAAGGAAAAAAAGTCCATGGCGGCATGTGGAAAGACATTGATGAGGAATACCTGGATGTTTACATTGGTGTTCTCCCCTCTGTAATAGTCAGGTAACACAACAACCTTTTATTTATTTATATGATTCTCTTGAGGTTCATTTTACAATTTTTTAAAATTGAAATCGAGAGGTATACTGACAAAAAAAAGGCCCAGAGGCCCACACCAAAAATATTAAAACCAATATTTTCATGGATAAGGAGACCTAACAAGGTAACCAAGAGATGAGAAACAAATTGGATGATAGCTAGTTGTTTTTAGTGTATTTTACAGCTGATTTAAGACACGGGTCAAAACCGACCCGTTAACATAAGAGATGGTAACAGAAAGCTAACACAAGAGGAAGGTTAAATCAATTAGCTTTAAAGGTGTCATATTTTATATCATATTTTTTCACCCAATCACAATGATCAATTCTCGTCAAAAATGTCTTAGATACAACCAGTAAAGGGTTGACTAATGTAGGCGGGACCAACCGAGTCCTTGATTGCCTCTGAGAGGCTGTTTACAAATGCAAGCATTTTCATTGCTGACACAATCTGACCATGGCTCGACAGCTCCTTCACCAACACCTCTTCATTGATAAATCGTGGTAAGTTAGACAGAATGATTCTTTTTGCTGGATTAACAAGGGGGAAAACTGTTACATGAGCGTTTCTCAGAACACGCTCAACAACAATATTGAGTTTGTCAATCGAATCCAGAAACATTTAACTGCACTGTTCATCCTAGACGCTGTCTTCAAACTTTCATATCCAACAACCTCCCCCACCGCCATACTACACTCCACCACCGAGTATTCCACCTCGATTGGTACTTTGATACCATGCCAAGGTTTCGGAAACCCGAGACCCACTGTTACTACCGCCGGCCATGGAACCCAGCTAGGTGCTTCTGCCGTGCAGAGTATTGATCAGCCACCCCGTGAACCTCGACAGTGCTTAAGAAACCTTGTGTGAACAGTGAGAGTCACCAGTGATAAATGTACAGAAAGCCAAACCTTTAGGGAAAGCGCAAATTCACTCTCTGATGCACTCGCTCAGCAAATGCTCACACATGCGCACGAGAGAGAGAGAGCAGGAGGAAAGAGAACATACAGTAGCACAATGCAAGTTACGCATAGTGATGTAAAGTAATGGTAATAATATTAATATTTAATACAAAATAATTGTAATAATAATAAGACTAATAATAATTGTAGCAGTGGCTGCTGAGCAGGAGCACGGGGCAGCAGGTGGCCTGCAACCATAGATCCAGATTCTACAGCTCCGGAGGCAGAAATACCTGCAGAAAGCAACAGAAGGAGAGAGAGAGAAAGAGGAGAGAAAGCACACAACTACGGGAGAGAGAAGATGTCGTTACATACCCCCTGCCCTGCCTCTCTTAAGCTAGCAAGCTCAACAACTGCTACCACATTTAGCCAGTTAGCTCCTGTTAGCTAGAGCAACAAGGCAAAAGAAATTCTGAATTATGCAACTAGAGGCTGCTGCTGTAAATAAACACAGACACAGTAACTGACGTTAAACCTCTTCAACTTTTAAGCCTTAGCTTAACAAGGCTGCTAATGTTACCTTGACAGCTAACTAGCTAAGCTGGCTTGTGGTCTTAGATTATTACTCTGCATAAAAGTGAGGAACCAGTGTCGCAGCTTCCGAATTGGCAGTTAAGGGGAAAGTTAAGAGAAACTCAATTTACATTGCTGAGTGTCTGATCCTCCGTTTTTTGCACCTCTTACTGTTGTGAAAGCATGTTGGACATTTTAGGTAAAGCCTTAATGCTGTCTGGAACCCATTTTCAAATTTCAGTCAGACAACTCAGGGTGAAATGTTTATTATAAGATAAGATAAGATAAGATAAGCCTTTATTGTCCCACAGCGGGGAAATTTTTAGCGTTGCAGCAGCCAGCAAAAGTGTCATATATAGAATACAATAAAAATAAATAGAAAAATAGTCCTATACACAGTATAGACAGAAATAAATAATAGAGTATAATATTATAGCATATTATATATTATATATATATATATATTATATTATAGCAGCAGAACATAGTTAGAGTTTGGCGTCTAGGCTCCAACCTCATCACTCCCAGCAGATATGTTTACATGAGATATTGGGGAGTGATGAGTGAATATCTTAAACCCCCAGCTGGAGCCTGCAGGTGGATGCTGGGGTGGTGGTGGGGCTGAAAGAACATGTGGCTAATACAGGCAGAGGGAGAGATGGGAAATTTTTGCAGTTTAAATAGACTGCCAAATTGGGAGGGTGTGTAGATGGTTGGGAGAGTGAGGTATGTCACATGTGTAGCAATGCAGCTCGAGTTGACTGCCTGAACTAGCTCGCAAGCATCGCTCCATTTCAGTCAGACAACTCACGTTGAAATGTTTATTATAGCAGCAGAACATAGTTAGAGTTTGGCGTCTAGGCTCCGACCTCATGAGCGAATATCTTAAATCACCCAAAACTTCTTGGATTCGGAGCCTGTCGCTACTGATGTGAGGATCTTCTATGTGTGGGCCTATGCACCAGCCGCCGAGTGGCCATTCCCCGCGAGCACCTCGGCCATAGGGGAATATACTATCTAATGAACTTGCTATGTGTGGGCCTAGGCACCAGCCGCCGTATGGCCATTCCCTGTGAGCACCTCGGCCACTAGGGGAATATACTATCTAGTGAAACTGCTATGTGTGGGCCTAGGCACCAGCTGCCATGTGGCCATTCCTCATGAGCACCTCGGCCACTAGAGGAATATACTATCTCGTCAACCTGTTGTGTGGGCCTAGGCACCAGACGCCGTGTAGCCATTCCCCATAAGCACCACAGGCCATGAGGGGAATATTCTATCTAGTGAACACGGACCTCCTACAAACACAAAACGGACATGCTAAGATGGATGAATACTCTAACCCAGCAAACCACCTGAAATGCAACAAAAGAATTAGGCAGCAAGGCAGTTACAAGTATTTATTAATGCATTACGGGGTGCAGGAGCTCATGAGCTTTTGCGCGGACAAGATCTCCTTTTTGTGGAGCCTAGCGTAGCGTTGGTATGCAGAGAATGACCAGTGGCCCAGGGATTTTAGTGTTGAGGTAGGCATGTGGAGAGCTGCAGTTGTAGCCGCGCCGATTCTTAGGGAGTGAGGAAAATAGCATTCAGGGGGTAGGTCGCAGCTCAGGCAGAGATCACGCAGCTTTGAGGAAAACCAGGATCTCATGGGTTTGCAACCATCAATGATGGAACAGCGGTACCGACCGATGGGTCGGGGAGCGATGATGCAGGAATTTCATCATGGAAGTAAAAGGACAAAAAGTAGTGTTAGTCTTAGCAATGATTATTTGACTGCCTTAGCAAGATCTATCAGACTTTGAGTGTTTCAGAAATACTGAGTACATGTGCTCTTCCAGAGCTAAATCAGAGAAGGTGAGATCATGCTGAGGATTAAAGGAGAGAGATCTGGTTGTAAATTCACCACACCCGAGAAACCCATAGAAGGCCATTAAGAGAACTGCTTCCAACATAATATCAATATACAGTGAAAAACAACCTTGCCTTAACCTTGACACCAACTAATGCACCAGTGAAATAGTGAGAGGCAGTCTTTTATCATTGCCTGGAGGACGCGCCTTTTTAAGGCCGTTGAGGAGCAGCTGAATGGAAGGATTCCCCAAAAGGCTCTGGGATGTTGGATCTTGGCATCGAATTTAAAACTGAATCACTGCTAGCATGGCTTTGATACTTTGCATTTGAAGATGGCGGGATTCGAATGAAAAAACAATAAATGCACAAACTACAGCAATATCTACTGGAAAAGGACTATGGAGGAGGTTGGCGCAAAAGGAAGAGTAGAAAAACCAAGCTGAATCATAAGCTTTAATTGTGATTTTGGCTAAACCAAGCCTCATGTAATTGGAAGCAGAGTACAAAAGATCCTGCAGGGGCTTGGACCTGCTTAATCGAGAGTCATCTGATTGAATGGAGGGCATGGCATGCTGGAGGGCTTGGCCTGGGGACACATAGCTTTGAACTCCTGAAATTTAAAGCGAGAGAGAGCATCAGCTATACAGTTTTCATGACCAGGAATGAAAGTAGCTCGCAAGGTGAAGTTATTTAGAACGCATGACCAAGTTAAACATTCCATGAGACTGTTTATAATTGGTATTTTTGAGCGGCCCTTATTGATTATTTCTACTGTAGCCGCGTTGTCACAAAATGCCATAATTTGTTTCCTAGTCCATCTCCTGCCCCATAGCGAGCAAGCAACAACGATTGGGTACAGCTCATGAAGAGCGGTGAACTTGGAATCGCTAAGGGACTGAATTTCAGTTGGCCAGACATCTGCAAACCATTCATTATTGTGAAATCCCCCAAAACCGACAAAAGGGGCTGCATCAGTAAAAAACTGGAGGGAATCTGAAGACTCGACATAGTCATTATGAAAGAAAGAAACGTTCCATTCGTCACATAGCGAGGCCCAGAACCGCAGATCTGAGTGACAGCCTTCGTCTAAGACCAGTGTCTTTTAGATCTTTAACAGAAGTTGCCAATACAAGCAAGCAAGATACGAAAGAACGACCATGAGGGATGATACGCATAGCGAAGTTAAGGTGGCCTAACAGAGATAAAATATCTTTTAGAGAGAATGGTAGCAGCAGACCAGAATCTGATAGCTTCTCTGATGCGAGACAGCTTATCTTGTGGAAGTGATGCTTGCATAAGCACACTATCAGGGGTTATACTGAGAAATTCCAAACGCATGGAAGGCCCTACAGTCTTCTCTTCTGAAAGGGGTACACCTAGCTCCTCGAAAAGGCTTTTGACTGTGGAGATGCTGCGAGCTGGTGGAGATGAGGGAAAGTCAACTACTAAGAAGTCATCCAAAAGATGCAAGACAAAAGGGAGTTTGCAGGTGTTATAAAGAATCCAGCATAATGCTTCTGACAAGGTGTTAAAAATGCGAGGGCTACTACGGCAACCAAGTGTCAGTTTAACAGAGAAGTAAAACTTTAAATGCCATTTAACGCCAAAAAGATGCCATTGCGAGGGGTGAAGTGGCATGACTTTAAAGGCATCTGTGATGTCTGCTTTTCCCAGCCAAGCACCAACCCCTCCCGACTTAATCATCTGCACAGCATTATCTACAGAAGCGTAGAACAAGGAAAAAGACTCTTGAGGAATTAAACTATTAATACTTGGAATGGAAGAAGGAGCTGTGAGATCAATGATGAGACATTTTTGTTTGAATATTTCCTGGTAGCGATGCCTATGGGGCTTACACTGAAGATAGAAAAGAGGGATTTTGACAACGGACCTAACATGTATCCCTTTTTAACCTCTTTTTATAAAGAGCCTGTCTACTACTTCTGGCTCCTTAAGGGCGGACTGCAGGATTTCACAGACATGGGTCACTTTTGGGAGCCAGCATAGACCTGCTAGGAATCCTTGAACTAAGCCAGTGATAAGGTAATTGACAAAGCATCTATTAGGGTGATTTGATAGTGCTTCGGAGAGAGCTGGAACATTCACTGGAGTCGAAGGATGATTCGTGTTAATTTCCCCGATTTTGCAGGACGGAGCCTCCTGGGACACACCGAGTGTGGTGGCTGTCTGCACACCAACTACACACATGCATAAATTTACAGTTAGGAAATGTACAGACATTCTCATTGAAATTAATGCAGATAGGGGACTTATATCCTGTGGGAAATTGTACCTGTCGCTTTGGAGGATGGCTTACAGAATTTAACCCTGGATATTTTGGCTGGGGCTGAGATTTCGAGGCGGACAGTTCCTGCAGAGCAGTTCTTGGACAGAGGGAGGATGTGTGGGAGAAGGAATCGCAGATGGAGCAGGCTAGGGTCTTATGGCCAGTAAAATGTCTGCTGATTAGGGGCAGGCTGACCACAGACCAATCTAGTCTCCGATTGAATTTCTGGATATACATGGCAGCTTTGGCGGAGAAGGATTTATGATATTCATAAAAGAGAGTCACCGTAGGAAAGAACAAGGTCTGAGATTATAGCCAAGTAGGTGTCAAGCTCTTCCCTGCGTTGTGGATTGTGATGGCCGCATCTGCAGCCACACAATTAACATAAGAGTCGGTAACCCCATGCCCGGTCACATAGTAGTTTATGTTGGACACATTTTGTTAACCACATTACACATATAGAAACACATAAATGACCACACATAACTCTTTAGTTCATATAACATACTCAAGGTTTATTTAGCATTTGTTAATATTACATTAGTCTATTTTGTAGCATGCACATTTAGTTAACTTTTGTATGTTTAACCATGTTAAGTAGTGATGGGTCGTACCATGCCGATGCTTCGGAGCGTGTGTCGAGAAATCCCGGAAGTGTTTAGTGAAGCGCGTATCGACGCTTGTGTCGTTTAGGGCGAGTGACGTCACTGATCACGTTCGAAGCCTCGCTGGTTCAGGAAGTGGTTCGAGTATTGGCGCGATTTATGAACATATATATATATATATATATATATATATATATAAGATAAGATAAGATAAGCCTTTATTGTCCCACAGCGGGGGAAATTTTTAGCGTTGCAGCAGCCAGCAAAAGTGTCATATATAGAAATACAATAAAAATAAATAGAAAAATAGTCCTATACACAGTATAGACAGAAATAAATAATAGAGTGACTGAGTGCAGTTGTAAGTATGAACAAATAGATAAGATAAAAATATTGCACATATATAATATACATGTATATGAAAAATATTTCACAGCAACATATGAAGTAGATAACATCATGAATACAATATATGTATGAAGATAATGCACAGCAGTAGATGAAGTATAGTAGTGAATAGTCTGCACACTGACAGTCAAGTGTAGATTACCGGGAGTTGTACTGATTATAGAGTCTGACAGCAGCAGGCAGAAAGGACCTACGGTACCTCTCCTTCAGACACCGCGGGTGGAGCAGCCGGTCGCTGAAGGAGCTGCCCAGTGCTGAAAGAGTGACATGTAGGGGGTGGGAAGTGTTCTCCAGTAGTGATGATAGCTTGGCCACCATTCTCCTGCCTCCCACCACCTCCACTGGTCCAGAGGGCATCCAAGGACAGAGCTGGCCTTCTTAATCAGTCTGTCCAGTCTCTTCCTATCCCTGGAAGAGATGCCACTGGCCCAACAGGTCACCCCATACAAGACAGCTGATGCCACCACAGAGTCATAGAAAGTCCTCAGGAGCGCACCCTGCACTCCAAAAGATCTTAGTCTCCTGAGCAAAAAGAGACGGCTCTGGCCCTTTTTAAACAGAGCGTCCGTATTGTCTGACCAGTCCAGTTTGCTGTTCAAGTGAACACCCAGATACTTGTACGATCTCACAATCTCAATGTCCGTTCCCTGGATGTTCACTGGTGTAGGTGGAGGGAGTTTGCGCCTGCCGAAGTCCACCACCAGCTCTTTGGTTTTACTCGCGTTGATCTGGAGGCGGTTCTGCTGACACCAACCCACAAAGCCCTGGGTCAGTTCTCTGTACTCCCCATCATCCCCGTTGGTGATGAGGCCGACGATGGCAGAGTCGTCAGAGAACTTCTGCAGGTGACAGTTCGAAGTGTTATGGGTGAAGTCCGCTGTGTAGAAGGTGAACAGGAAAGGCGCCAGAACGGATGGATCCGCAATGGAAGAAAGAAGCGCAATGGATCCGCTCACACTTCGTGGGTTAGTGTTGGAGATTTGTTGGTTTGTGTGTGACATAGAGGTGCATTTTGTTATACTGCTGCTTATTTTGATGGAGCCTGTGAGAAAGAGAAAGTTTTCCCCCGTGTGGGAACATTTTGATCTGATCTCTCCCAATAAGGTAAGTACACCTTCAGTAACATTATTACATGTGTTTTATGTTTGTTATGCAATGTACTATATTTTTTCCCTGTCTTTTCTTTTAATCCAAGGTGAAGTGTTTGTTGTGTGCTAAAGAATTGCGGTACAACAACAACACCTCATCCATGCTGAGGCATTTTCGTGAGTAATTCAACAATATCCACTGTAGGAACATACTTTTCCATTCCTGACATATTTCCTAATGAACTATAATAATGAAATTGACAGAACTAATACTATATTAAAAAAAACATGTCTTTTTTCTCCCAGTGACCAGAAAGAAGGAGCTGGATGAGGCCTTGGTGTCAATGATTGTCAAAGACACCCAGTCGTTCAGCATAGTGGAGGACACAGGATTTAGGGAGTTTGTGGCAAAACTGGATCCAACCTACGTCCTCCCAACAAGAAAGGTGTGTTTGGTGACATGGATGAAGCATGAGAGTACTATTGAATTTAACAAATTGATTATTTTTTTCTTCTTTTAACCTTTATTTTCTTCCTTTCCTTTAGGCTGTAAAGGCAATGGTTGAGGAAAAATACCGGAGAGAGAAAGAGAAAGCCAAAGCTGTGGTCCAGAATGTAGCAGCAGTCAGCTTAACAGCAGATATGTGGACATCCATTAACATGGATGCCTACCTGGCTGTGACCTTCCATTATATAGATGGAAACACCTGTCTCCAGTCAGCTTTACTGGGTGCAGTGAAATTCCCACAGGCACACACACAGCAGAAAATGTAGCTTGTGTGATGACATCCCTCATGGGGGAATGGGGAATAACATCAAAAATAACGTGCCTAGTAACTGATGGTGCACCCAATATGATTGTCTGTGGTAGGGACCTGCGGCTCCGCCATGCTATCTGCATTGCCCACATTCTCACAACCTCACTGTAAAAAAGGCTCTCGATCTGACCCCAGTGCTGTCCTCAATTCGTTCCAAGGCCAGAAAGCTGGTGGGATATTTCCGAAGCAGCACAACTGCAAAAGTTAGTTCACTGATGTTATTTTCACATCTGTTAATGTATTATTTGTTTTATATTTCTGCATGTCACAATAACATGATTTACTTTTTTGTCTTTAAAGGAGAAACTTGCTCTTGTTCAGGAGCAGATGGGGAGACCCAAACTAAAACTGCTTCAGGAGATCGAAACCAGGTGGAACTGCACATTTCACATGCTCCAGCGACTGGTGGAGCTCAGGGAGCCTGTGGGGGCAGCTTTGGCAAGTTTACAAACCGACATCCCTGGGCTAACATCTGATGAATATAATAATGTTACTGCGTGCCTGTCCATTCTCTCACCCTTCAATCAAGCCACTGTGGAGTTGTCGGAGGAAAAAAGGGTATCTGGCTCAAAAGTGATACCATTATTAAAAATGGTAGAGCAGATGCTCCAGGAGGAGGCAAAACATGCAACAATCCCACTGGCAAGGGAACTGGGCGAGGACCTCATCAGGATCCTAAGGGAAAGGCTCCAAAACCTGCAAAGTATGAGCATCATGTCGCTGGCCACCTTGCTGGATCCTCGCTTCAAACAAATTGGTTTCTTTAGCCCAACAAAGGCCACTGACGCTGTCAAATGACTAACATCTGAATGTACCATCGTTATAAGGTCCCAGTCATCTCCAGCTGCAGAATCAGCATCAACATCATCACAGGATGCTGTAATTGAAAGACCTAGTAATTATATTTGCTTTGGTTTAAGGTCAATCTGGATTAATTATGACTCTCACTTACATGATCTGTTTATGCTTCTCAGGAAACAAACTTTGGCGTTATTTAGATGCCACAGTGAAGGAGACCCAGACAAACCACAATGTGATTGCTGATGCCACAGTCGAAGTCCAGAGATATTTGGCAGAACCAAACATTCCCAGGACGGAAGACCCCCTTCAGTATTGGGAGAGGCAACAGAGCATTTATCCCAACTTGTACAAACTTGCTGTGGAGTTCTTGTGCACCCCTGCCTCATCTGTACCCTGCGAAAGAGTTTTCTCCAAAGCAGGAGAAGATGTTTCTAAAAGGAGGAATCGTCTGAACCCCAGCACAGTGGAACATATTTTGTTTCTGAATAAAAATGAACTCCTTAAGTTGCACAAGCACATTCACTGCCCTCTTCATGTTCACAAGCACATTCAATTCAATTCAGTTTTATTTATATAGCGCCATATCATAACAAAGTTATCTCAGGGCACTTTTTCGAATAGAGCAAGTCTAGACCGACTCTTTATATTTACAGAGACCCAACAGTTCCCACCATGAGCAAGCACTATGCGACAGTGGCAAGGAAAAACTCCCTTTTAACAGGTAGAAACCTTGAGCAGAACCAGGCTCAAGGTGGGCGGTCATCTGCCTCGACCGGTTGGGTTGAAGCAGGAAGAGCAGGTGGAAAGAGAAATTCACTGCCCCTTTCCTTGTTAAAACACTGCAACAGTTTGAAAACAATTGTTCCCCTGTCATGAGTTATTCAAACATTGACAAAATTTATTGATAAACATTTGACAAGTAATATTAGATTCCATTGTATTGTCATGTTACATACCCATAATACACTAAACAAAAAGAAATTTTATTTATATGAATGAATACATGAACGATACATGAAATGCATTTATTAAGATGAATTGATTTATTTTACTTGGCAGTCATTCCCATGGCTGCACTGTTGTAGGACAGTCTTGAGTGTATTACAAATTGATAAAATTACCTATAATATATCTGGCTGTTTAACAGTCTTTGACCAGCAGGGGGGTTTGTGTGCACATGAAGCCTCGAGAAATGAACCTTTTTGTGAACCATTTGGCTGGAAGGCTTCAGGGCTTCAAGAAGCTTCATCTCGCCATCACTAATGTTAAGTTATATTGAGTTGTTTTAATTCTCTTTTCTGTTTTACCAGTGCTGGGGGGGTCCATACTTTTGCTACTAGAGTCCTATTGCTAGGATTAGACAAAAGATGGGTCCCAGGAAGCAGTGGCATTAACTACAGGAAGTGCCAATTAGGACTGTACCAAGTACCCACCACCTGAAGGGGAGATTCGGGTTATTTTAAATAGCCATTTGTAGATTTAATTTGACTTAGTCTAGTACTTAAGATTCCTTTGACTTTGTTTAGTAGGATGTTTATTTCAGTTAAGAGACTTGCCAGGTTATTGGTTTCTTTTCAGTTAATTAGTATGTTAAATGTTTTATGTAATCCCCCGTGTGTGAAAACTGGTTTGATCACCCAGTATATATGTTCCCCAGTGTTCTTTGTTAGGTAGGTCAGTTTGAAGTTTGATTTGGTTTGGTTTGACACGTTGTTAAATTCTGTAAATTAATTTCAGCTAGTTCTGTTTAGTTGACCTCTTTTATGGGCCCAGAACTATTGTTTATGTTTTGTGACTTGGTTAAATAAAAAAATAACCCTTTTTGGGAAGAAAATATCTCTGCGTCCTCGTGCCTTTCTGCCCGGTCCCTTACATGGATAAACTTCACATATGGTGTCTCTAAAGACACCGAAGGAGACGTTGAATTCTGCCAAAGTTAGAGTTTTTGACAATCTGGGATCACTATCTTTAAGAACTACAGAAAAATCCCCACAATCCACAAATCTTTTGTCAGCAGATTCAGAACCGCATAACAGAATCTTCACCAGATTTATGTCATGGCCTGTTGAAATGAGAGCAAAATGTTTATTATTATTTTATTATTATTTTTAATTATTATTATATTTATTTATTCTTAATATAGGTACATAATTCGCAAATCATTAGGAACAGCCATTTGCAGATAAACATTTATCCCTTAGTCTAATTACTTTTTGCAGAATGACAAGATACCTGTTAGAATTTGATTCCTGAGGGAATCAGGAATTGCTGCTGCAGGGGGCAGGAACTGAGAACCCATGGTTGGAGCTGGGACTGCAGTTCCCATGGTCCTGTGGGGTGTAACGTCACCAGGAAGTGGGGCAACTTGAGCCGCCTGGGAGGTTGAACAGGATGGGCCCGGGGTGTTTATATTGTAGGCAGAAGAAATCGTGTTGTTTTCTAGGGAACTAATTCTGGTATTCATGACATTAAGTGCTGATTTCACTTCAAGAAGAGAGGACAGGATGGATGCTTCAGCAGAGGACCTGGGTTCGGATTGCTTCGATCTCTTGGAGGGATTACCTGCAGTTCTGGGAGAAGCAGTTTGAGAAGCTGCGCGCCTCTTTGCTGGAGCTTTTTTACCTTTGGATGGAGCGCTGTTTGAATTACCGGCGCTCAAATTGAACTCTTGGGCATCGGTGGATCTTTTTTGCATCTGCAGGTAATTAAAAAGCTCTTCATGGTTGAGGCCGGATGGAGCTGAAATGTTGCGGGCGTATAGCTCTTCCAGGATGCGGTGTACGGGCCATCCGGCAAGTCGTTTACCGGTGGTGCAGAAACTACGGCGCGGACGAGGGGCGTCCGACTCATTCTCGGAGCGAACCTCAGCAGATCGAGCGTGGGTTTCAGGAATAAAGCCAGTTTCTTCACCCGAGACTCACTCTCCGAGTCGGAGATGGCGAGAGACATAGTGACCAACAGAACCAGAAGGCAAGATGACGATCGCATGAGCGTGGAAAGAACGAAAGGCAAGAGCTGAAAGAACAAGCGGCATTACTGATGCAGGGCAGCAGTGGTGTTAACAGGCAGAGGGAGAGATGGGACATTTTTGCAGTTTAAATAGACCGCCAAATTGGGAGGGTGTGTAGATGGTTGGGAGAGTGAGGTATGTCACGTGTGTAGCAATGCAGCTCGAGTTGACTGCCTAAACTAGCTCGCAGGGATTGCTCCATTTGTGAAAACTTTATTGTAATTTGTGAAAATACAAAACAGGGAGATTTCACTGCTTTTTTCACATCTAGACCACATTGGACCAGGTCTAGATTCAAAACTATGGAGGTACATTTGTGTCTTTTTAATGCAGTCAAACAGAATGGGTTTAAGAGCAAAACTTTCCACACTGCAATCAAAAAATAGGTTTGAGAGCAAAATTATTGACACTGCAGTCAAAAAATGGTTTATATTTTGCTTGCGAATCCAAAAGTTTTGCTTTCGAATCCAAGTTATGCTTGCTGTTTAGCTGAATTCCATGGGCGGGACCTACGCTGAAAGACGCAAGACACGTTTCTATTGGCCAGTCTCGATCGGAGTGACAGCTTGGCAACATCCGCAGTCAGTTAACGAGAGAGGGTGTTTTGAACTCATGGAGAAGAAGACCGGAGAAACTCAATACGCATGTGTTTCTTTACACATAACTTCCGTCTTAGTGAAAGCAATAATGTTATATTTGAGCCGGTGCATGTAAATTGCTTTTGTTTAACGATCTGTGCTGTTGTAATGGGTTAAACAAATGCATATTATTTTGTCAGCCTGTAGCTGCTTGCTTAGCTCAATTAGCTAATAACTCTTCTTGTAGCTACTAGTTAACAGGACTATTTGTGTTAAACGATCTAACCTGAGTTTCTTATATTTGTGATGTGTTGTATTATTGTATCAGCTTGTAGCCAGTTTAAAGTGTAGTGGCATGGTATTATTGATGTTACTGGTGGTGACAATGGCTTCAATACATGGCTAACGTGCGAGTGACAAACTAATTGAGCTAAGCAAGCAGCTACAGGCTGACAAAATAATATGTATTTGTTTAATTCATTACAACAGCACAGATCGTTAAACAAAAGCAATCTACATGCACCAGCTCAAACATAACGTTGCTATCACTAAGACGGAAGTTATGTGTAAAGAAACACATGCGTGTACATGCGAACAGACAGCGACGGATGCACAGAGCATCAAAATGGCGCTGGAAGCCTTGCTAACTTCCTCTGCGTGCTCTGGGGACAGTGTGTCAGGTTGGGCCGCCAGCCTCGTCAGGGAGTAGGCTAACAAGGAAATGTTGTTAGCCGCCGCTGAAGCCTGGGACGCACACTGGTGGGAGTGGTCAGCGAGGCGGGCTGTCAGCTGGTCCCTTGAAGCTAACGGAACAGGCCGCCGTCCGGCTAGCGTGCTCTCAACGCTACGACTAGGAGACACGATACACAGTGTGGCAAATGACTAGGCTACTTTGCCTGTCTACAGTATAAACTCTTGGAATAAGGGGAGAATTATCTAGTCCAGATTTGACAGATCTAAGTATAATGGTTTTGGATCTGGACCTGGTCCAATGTGGTCTACGTGTGAAAAAAGCAATGAAAAGTCCCTTTCTTGCATTTTCACAAATCCAATAAAAGTTTCACAAATCTGAAACTGTGTTTTAAAGAATCTTTAGCCTCTCTGGGATAATCTAGTCCAGATTTGACAAGTCTAAGTATAGTGGTTTTGAATCTAGACCTGGTCCAATGTGGTCTAGATGTGAAAAAAGCAGTGAAATCTCCCTGTTTTGTATTTTCACAATAAAGACATACAATAAAGTTTTCACAAATTTGAAAATGCGTTCCAGACAGCGTTAAGGCTTTACCTAAAATGTCTAACACGCTTTCACAACAGTAAGAGGTGCAAAAAATTGAGGATTGGACGTTCAGCACTGTAAATTGTGTTTCCCTTAACTTTCCCCTTAACTGCCGATTCGGAAGCCAACTTCAGTGTCGTAGCTAGCTCCTGTTGGCTAGAGTGATCACAGAGAAAGACTCCCTGTCTTTTTGTTCTTTACAGGGTTGTAGTCTTTCTCTCAGGAACATCTTTATAATAAGAAAACAGCCTAGGTAACTGAATTAACCAGCTAGCTGCTGCCATGAACACTGTCTCTTCACTTAGATGCAAACTCAATTCAATTCAATTCAGTTTTATTTATATAGCGCCATATCATAACAAAGTTATCTCAGGGCACTTTTTCGAATAGAGCAAGTCTAGACCGACTCTTTATATTTACAGAGACCCAACAGTTCCCACCATGAGCAAGCACTATGCGACAGTGGCAAGGAAAAACTCCCTTTTAACAGGTAGAAACCTCGAGCAGAACCAGGCTCAAGGTGGGCGGTCATCTGCCTCGACTGGTTGGGTTGAAGGGGGAGGGGGGGGGGAGCGGGAGAGAGAGAGCAGGAGGAAAGAGAACATACAGCAGCACAATACAGTTCCACATAGGGATGTAAAGCAATAGCTGTGGTAATGGCATTGATGTTAATACCAACAGAAACAACACTAAGAGCAACATTATAATAGCAATACTAATAATAAGAGCAACAACAGTAATAGCAGCAGCGGGTGCAGAGCAGGAGCACGGGGGCAGCAGGTGGCCGCAACCACAGATCCAGACTCAACAGCTCCGGAGGAAGAAATACCTGCAGAAAACAACAGAAGGGGAGAGAGAGAGAGAGAAAGAGGAGAGAAAGCACACAACTATGGGAAGAAGTTGAATTAATAACAAGCATTGATGGGATATGAGGGCGTACAGATGGAGAGGAAGAGGAGGAGAAAGGAGCTCAGTGCATCATAGGAAGTCCCCGGCAGTCTAGGCCTATAGCAGCATAACTAAGGGGGGGCTCAGGGGTCACCTGAGTCAGCCCTACTATAAGCTTTATCAAAGAGGAAAGTCTTAAGCCTACTCTTAAATGTGAGGAGGTTGTCCGCCTCCCGTACACAAACTGGGATCTGGTTCCACAGGAGAGGAGCTTGATAGCTGAAGGCTCTGGCTCCCATTCTACTTTTAGATACTCTAGGAACCACAAGGAACCCTGCATTCTGGGAGCGCAGTGCTGTGGGGTAATAGGGTGGGGTAATAGGGTACTGGGGTAATAGGGTACTATGAGCTCTTTAAGATATGATGGTGCCTGACCATTTAGGGCTTTGAAGGTGAGGAGAAGGATTTTAAATTCTATTCTGGATTTTACAGGGAGCCAGTGTAGAGAAGCTAATATTGGAGAAATATGATCTCTTTTTCTGGTTCTTGTCAGTAAATGCCGCAGCATTCTGAATCAGCTGGAGAGTTGCAATAGTCAGCCTAGATGTAACAATGCATGGACTAGTTTTTCTGCATCTTTTTGAGATAGGATGTGCCTGAATTTTGCAATGTTACGTAAATGGAAAAAGGCAGTTCTTGAAGTTTGTTTTATGTGGGAGTTAAAGGACATATCCTGATCAAAGATAACTCCAAGATTCCTTACGGTTTCACTGGAGGCCAGGGCAATGCCATCTAGAGAAACTATATATCTTTAGATAATGTGTTTCGAAGGTGTTCGGGGCCAAGTACAATAACTTCGGTTTTGTCTGAGTTTAACATCAGAAAATTGCAGGTCATCCAGGTTTTATGTCCTTAAGGCATGCTTGAAGTTTAGCTAATTGATTGGTTTCATCTGGCTTGATCGATAAATATAATTGGGTATCATCTGCATAACAATGCATAACAAAATTTATGGAGTGCTTCCTAATAATATTGCCTAAAGGAAGCATATACAAGGTAAATAGAATTGGTCTAAGCACAGAACCTTGTGGAACTCCGTGACTAACTTTGGCGTGCATAGAGGATTCATCATTAACGTGTACAAACTGATATCGATCTGATAAATAGGATTTAAACTAGCTTAGTGCAGTACCTTTAATGCCAATTAAATGTTCTAGTCTCTGTAATAGAATGTGATGGTCAATGGTATCGAATGCAGCACTAAGATCTAGTAAGACAAGTACAGAGACAAGTCCTTTGTCGGATGCAATTAGAAGGTCATTTGTAACTTTCACCAGTGCTGTCTCTGTGCTATGATGCACTCAAAATCCTGACTGAAAATCCTCAAATAGCTTGTTGTTGTGTAGAAAGTCACACAACTGATTGGCGACTGCTTTCTCAAGGATCTTAGAGAGAAAAGGAGGGTTAGATATAGGTCTATAATTTGACAAAATCCCTGGATCAAGAGTGGGCTTTTTAAGAAGAGGCTTAATTACAGCTATTTTAAAGGACTGTGGCACATAGCCTTTTAATAAGGACAGATTGATCATATCTAGTAAATAAGTGCTAACTAAGGGTAAAATTTCTTTAAGCAGCCTAGTTGGGACGGGGTCTAAGAGACACTTGATGGCTTAGATGAGGAAATCATGGAAGTTAGTTGATTACGGTTGATGGGAGAAAAGCAGTCTAAATGTACAGGTTTTACAGTTGTTTCTAAGGTTCCTGTGTTTGAAGATAAGCCAGTACCAACTGAGGGCAGGAGGTGCTGAATTTTGTCTCTAATAGTTAGAATTTTATCATTAAAGAAGCTCATAAAGTCATTACTACTGAGGTCTATAGGAATACATGGCTCAACAGAGCTGTGACTCACAACCCTAGCTAGCTAGTCAGCTATATACACAGGTACAGGTAAAGGTACAAGTACAGGTAGGTAACTCCTATAAAACTCTCTTATACATTCTTATGAAAATAAGAATGATGACATAATATTTTATAATAATGAGTTGAGGTTTAAGAATTTCTTAAATAATGTCACAAATTGTTAGATTGTTATATATTTTACACAATTTAATTATATGACTTTTTATTTTTGATTACTAATTTATTTATTTAATATTGAACCAAAAAAATGTTTGACCTGAAGGACTGCCACTTTCAAGATATGTAGACAATTTAACATTTTAACTGGGAGTTTAATGTGACTGCTTCATGTCTCATCTGTAAAAATAAAGTTTTCTAAGGGCTACAATCTGGCATTACTCCACAAAACATGTAGATCAATATGATAGTATATGACGGAGAGGAGAGACAAAAGAGTGTCATGGTCCACGAAGGACTCTTGTTTGGACTCGGTATTTTGGTCTTGTTTCCTGTTTTATTTTGTAAATCTCTGGTCTTGTGTTATTTACTTCCTGTCATTGTTCTGTTCCCACCAGTTTTGATTAGGTTCACCTGTGTCTTGTTTCCCACCTGTGTCTGTTTCCCTCGTTGTCTCCTCATCTATATATACCGGTCCCTTTCCTTTGTTCGTTGTCGCGTCATTGATGTTGCTGTCGTTCTTGATGTTTTTGGTGATCTCTTTGTGTCGTGTTCCTGGTGTTCCCCTGTGTGTCAGTTCCTGCATTTTGTAAGTTTGTTTTGCAGTTAAATAAATTGGACTTATTCTGCCTGTTTGCGTTTGGGTCCTCTCCCGGCTGCCTCGATGTCTTTCCTTGACAAAGAGTGTAGGTATATAGTTGAAATTTTTTTGCTGAATGTTCAAGTGGCCCCTCTGACAGAACAACTTTGCAGTTGTTCCAGTGGCACAACTGTAGAGCAGGGGTCTCAAATTCAAATGACCTAACACTTTGCCAAGATTGCACTATTTTCAAGGAGGGTGCAGGCATGTAAAACACTTCTGGTTTGTTGTACTACATTAGTAAAATAATATTGGACATATTAGTAGATAAGAAGATTTATTTCCATTCCATATTTCATAAATATGTAGTTTGTGTATGTTGTAATTATGTAAATTATAATAATTATAACATCACATTTCTGGAGGAAATAGAATACTGTGCAGTATTGTGTGTCTCAATTTAATTCTTATGTTGCGTAAAATACCCATGTTAACAATATCAACCAAAGATCAACACAACACAAAGGCTCATTCTGTGCCGGTTATATTGACTAGAACTGATAGCAGTTCTTTCTACATCAGTGTGTAATGTCTATCTGCATACCCTACTCACCTGCAGCTGCATTAAGAGTTAAATAAAAACACATTACTCAGAAATGCTTAGAACCAGGTATAAAAATGTGATCTTCAGTGTATGGGTCTGTTGCAACACTTCGTGACATGGACATAGCTGCTTATGTGGGGTATTGTTGACAGTCCCTTTTGTCCTGTTGTGCCTGAGCTGATTTTATCAAAGCAACGCTGCCACCCAACAACACTGCCATCCAGTGGTGTGTAGGAGTAAAACATGCACATTAGGTCTCAGTGGCCTCATGAGATTCTACACTTGCAGAAGTAGCCTTGGAGAAATATTTCCAGTCACTAGATGTACCACTGACTGCATTCAAGTGTTTATCGTTTTCTGTATGGTCTGTGTGATTGACTCAAACAGCTTGAAAGATGTTTGTTTCAGCTGTTTGCTTTCTATCTAAGACTTCATCCTCAGGCTGGATCTGTTAGAGGACACAGCTGGCTGGAGTCAAGAAGAGAAGAGTGCTAAAATGAGGGGAAAAAGAGTCAAGTGAAAGTGTTGTGAATTGTATTTGAAGTTTAGATGGGTTGGCAGCAGGAAGTACAGAACATTTTCCAAGTCCTCCTGCGCAACAATCCTTAAAGCCTGATTGTTGTTAGTCACAATCTTCTCTGTGGCTCCAATTCGATTAGAACAAAAACATGTGCAGTAATAGTTCATGTTGCTGGTGCAGGTTTTGAAAAATGGTGGTTCTAAAATACAGTGAATGCATTTAACACTGTCAACCTGACCCTGAACTACCCCTGGAGCAGGGATTGTTTGGGGGTCTGGAACTATGGTGCCTGAAAGTTTGAGTGTTATGTTGCTTCGGTTCACCCTGGGTTTAATGCTGGATCTCCTTTGTACTGCCCTGAGGACTAACAAAGATCCAATCCAAGATCCAATATCTTGGATTGGATAGGTTTCACTATCATCATCTATAGGAGTCTTTTTTTTTTCTTTTTTGTAAACTGTAGTCTCCTCTGTTGGCCAGCAGGGGTGAGCAGTGTTCTGCATTTATCTGGTGAACTTCTGTCAGGCACTTCATATTATTCTTCTTAATAAAAATGGAAAGTATCTGCCCTTGATCGTCCTCACTACAAGGTGTTGTGTTATACTGGGAACATAAACAGTTGTACATACATTTTGAGACTGTGACTTGTACTAAACCAAGCAGACCAAAGCAGAGATGCAGTCATAAGATGTGTGATGCCTGAATGATGTAATGTTGTGCTGTGACTCAGGCTGGATGGGGCCATCCATGATGCAACCTGAAGTCCTCCTCAAAGTAAAGGTGTGATCTATGGCTGATGAGGTGAGGGATTTGAAAAGGAGTCTGTTTGATTTATGGACTTCACCTTGAAGTAGTACAGCTCAATTTGGTCAAAGAGAGGATGGGATCAGTGTGGGATTTACAAAGATGTGATTCCACATCTTTCCAAATGATGAAATGCTTGGTTGTTTATGTAGCGTCTCCCTACCACCTTGATTCTACTGTGTTTCGTAATGGTAATGATAATGACTCAATGACCTTGAAATATGTATTAACTGATCACTATTCAATAACTTACAGTAGGTGAGACATAACAACTCTATTACAAAAAATGAATAAATATAGAATCAAAGTACAATCATATTAGTAGAAAACAACAAACCCCAATAATGTTTGTTTATACACTTTGATAAAGATTTCTTAATCTGCATAATACAGATTAATTGAGCCCTTCCTAGTACTGTATTGCTGTGTATAATAGTGTTGTGTATAATGTTCACCATCTTAATTTAGCATGTTAGCATGCACCTACCAATAAGCACTAAACCTAAATTCCAAGTGAGGCTGATGCAGAAGCTTTGTAGGTATTTGGTCATACATCAAAGTTTTGGAAATTGAAATTTTATACAGACATTCATGGTCCCAAGAGGATGAAGCCATTATCAGGGCAAACTGTCATGTCAATCCCATGTCGAGATATTTCAGTCTTGACCATGCTGCTAGTGTGGGTAATAAAAACGTAACTGCTGTGTTTTAATAGTGAGATTAATATCAAATGACATGGGTACTAAATCATTAATTACTATGGTGTTGACATGCCCATGCCTAATACACAATGGCTGGGATTAATGTAGAATGGACTTCATGTCAGGGAAAGTGCTTGACAGTATACATGTGTAATGCATAGTCCTGCAGTAATATGATTTTTAAGGAAATATGTGTTTCATACTGTCCTCATCTCTGATAAAGACACCAAACAGCAGACAGACACACTGAGAGAATAGCTGGTCAACATAGTGGAACATTTAGCAGTTAAAGAACCAGATATTTCCCTCATGAGTTATAGGAGACCAAATCAGAGAGAAAAGGAGAGTAAATATAATATGACACAATTCCAAATGAATGCTAATATTTCACTGTTTCATGTATACATAGGAAACTGTTTGCAAACATGTTCGTCGCCATATCAACTTTATAAGGCCGTAATATTTCACTGTTGTGTTTACAGCTTGTTTGTTGCTCCTAAGTGGCCAAAAAACAATTAATACCGCTTTAAGTATTAAGTATCAATTAAGTATTAATTACGGTATGTATTGTTCTGTCCAACCCTAATGTACACATGGGTTTTTGTGGTTGAAGTATAATAGATGTTGTCTCAGGAAATGTGCTTAACAACAATATAAATGTACAGCCTACCACATGGTACTGTAATATGGTAATATGACATTTAATAGGCTATGTATTTTAAATTGACCTAAACTCTTATGTTACACTTGTATATAGGTTACAGGCTCCCAGGCACAGATTCCAGCCATTGCCAGGGGTGCAAGGTCAAGATGGGGATTGTTATTTTATTTACATTTATTTTGATTTATTTTTTGAAGGTAAGAGAAGAGAGAGGGGTCGAAGTGGTCTCTGTTGACGGCTACATTATATCATGTATTAAGGAAGGATGTAGATACAGAGATAGTGGAATTATTATAGCAACTGACAATCACCAAATGAAAGTAAAACATCAACACCTCATTGTCACATTATATAAAGGAAAGGCATTGTAACACAACTGAAAACATAAAAATGCTTTAAATGTTTTGTTATTTTGTGGGGGTTTTATTTTTACCTTTATTTAACCAGGATTGGTCCCACTGAGATTAAGAATCTCTTTTTCAAGGGAGCCCTGGCCAAGATAGGCAGCAGAAATGTTATATGTCCAGTCCTGAATAAAAGTATTATTCAAAAAAGTTTGATAATTCATTTAGGAATATAAATGTCATTGCCTACATCTGACCTCTAGGGGATGCAACTACACACCCTGCATCTCAACTAAAATCACCAAACGTGTAGAAGGTCAGAGTTAGACTAATACTTTATATTGGTTTGGTGACTTTTTTCTCTGAAAAAATGCTGTTTTATTAGATCTGGTGATTGATTAGATTAGTCTAATTACATATTTGTTGCAGGTTGAGTTTGATGTAAATACCATTGTTAGAATCATGTGTTTTAGGGAGAGTTTTAGTTTGTGTGTCCCATGGTCTAAATGTTTCAGAAGCCTCCCAGCACAGGCCAAGTCCAAAAGGATTCCTGCCATCCAACACCACCAACACCCAAATAATGCTACCACGCTGACGGTTCATTCAAACAAACACAAGCCATTAAAGCTAATGTAATTGTGATTTTGCTGTGTGGCTGCTGAGCTGCCCCGTCCTCCCCTTTTTTTATTATGCAGGTGGTGATGGATGTTGCGGACAGATAACCCGGGCTATTTCCAGACAGAGGAGATTAGAAGGATTAATGCAGACGAGGGTGAGGAAACCACTAACCTTCCTCTGTAATTGACAGAAAGTCATTCTGCATTTAAAGTCATTAGTAACCCTCAAAGCCATCACTCAAGTTTTCTGCAGACTTACTTTATTTTTACTTACTTTATACAAATTCATTGGTCCATGTTTTGCAGAAACCAAACCATGGCACTGTCAACCACAAACCAAAGACCCAAGTTGTGTCCTTGACAGCTGTTTTACTGTTTGTGATACCACAATTCAGATCAATCAGGTCCATCGCAAACACTCTATTCAGGTAGAATTCGCCATTTGAAAGCTGAGGTGAACTGTATTTTCTGGTAGTATTTTCCATGTCTCAGTAAGAGTGAACAGTACTTTCTAACAGGAGACTTGCTGTCCTGTCGTGTTTCCTGTAAACACTGCTGCTCCTAAGTTGTGTCCTTTTTTAATTTAGTGGATAGTGTATGGAGCATCGCAGCATGCCATTCTTCTCTGCTGCTTGCATCTGGGAACTATTTCCAATGTTATGCGTCTGGGTGTTGTGCCAAAATTTCACTCAGATTTCCGCTCCCCTTTGCATGCATGTGCAAGAAAAATAAATGTCTGTGTAGCAGCTTTAGCAGTTTTGGCAGGACAATGTGTGCAGTATAGAACCCTTTTATCTTTCCAACACAAGCGTTTAAAAGATAAAAGCAATCTAATTAGTTAGAAAGCCATGGATGGAACAAAGAAAGGCCTTGATAAATATTTTTTAAGCAATAGAATACATTATAGTGAAATTTTACCCCTACTCTGTACTTAATGTTAAAATTGAAATACCACAGAATATTTCACTTTGAAACAATCTATCTAAATGTATGTGGTTTGAATCAAAAGTCCAGAGTTTCCCATCGCTCATCTCATGTTCTTTCTTGAATCACATGACTGACAGACCGTAACCTGATAGGACAGAGGTCTGATCGATTCCATTCAGCTCGATTGCTTATTCTTAGCAGCTCGAACGTTCAAGGTTGAATTGTAGGGCTGACTCAGGTGACCCCTGAGCCCCCCCTTAGTTATGCTGCTATAGGCCTAGACTGCCGGGGGACTTCCTATGATGCACTGAGCTCCTTTCTCCTCCTCTTCCTCTCCATCTGTACGCCCTCATATCCCATCAATGCTTGTTACTAATTCAACGTCTTCCCGTAGTTGTGTGCTTTCTCTCCTCTCTCTCTCTCTCTCCCCTTCTGTTGCTTTCTGCAGGTATTTCTGCCTCCGGAGCTGTAGAGTCTGGGTCTGTGGTTGCTGCCGCCTGCTGCCCCCGTGCTCCTGCTCTGCACCAGCTGCTGCTATTGCTGTTGTTGCTCTTGTTATTAGTATTGCTATTATGATGTTGCTCTTAGTGTTGTTTCTGTTGGTGTTAACATCAATGCCATTACCATATCTATTGCCTTACATCCCTATGTGGAACTGTATTGTGCTGCTGTATGTTCTCTTTCCTCCTGCTGTCCCCCCCCCCCTTCAACCCAACTGGTCGAGGCAGATGACCGCCCACCTAGAGCCTGGTTCTGCTCGAGGTTTCTACCTGTTAAAAGGGAGTTTTTCCTTGCCACTGTCGCATAGTGCTTGCTCATGGTGGGAACTGTTGGGTCTCTGTAAATATAAAGAGTCGGTCTAGACTTGCTCTATTCGAAAAAGTGCTTTGTTATGATATGGCGCTATATAAATAAAACTGAAACTGAATTGAATTGAATTTTTCATCTTGAATTTTGGTGGTTTTTTTAAATATACTTGTTTTGACGTGAATATTTAGAACTGAAAATGACCAAATAAATTTCAGCAACTTGAAAATAGTTCTAGTTTTTTAAACCAAAACAATCAAAAAAACATTGTATATGTATGTGAACTCTAAAAAGTACTTAAAATCAAGTTGTGGAAAATGCACAATTTTAAATTACCTTCTGGAAATTCCAAAGAGGGGAATTTAAACCACATAAATTAGATAGATGGTTTTCAAAGTAAGATATTTCAATGTGATAAATTTATTTTAATTTCAACATCAAGTATTTAGAAGTGACTACATTTTAAAATTATGTACTCGCTCATAAGAAACCTTTACAGCCTTTCTTTTCTTCCACAGCTGTCATCTAATCTGAAGTCTTCATATCCCATAACATCTGCAGCCACGACAATGCTTCCATTTCCTATAGCAATAATTTACATTCTACTAGACAGCGTTTAAGATTTAAAATCATTCTGTAGCAGATTGCAACAACAGGGTGCACAGTTAAAAGGACTGATTGAAGGCAATAACTGTTGACATTATTTGGTGGCTGTAATTGCACAAACAAGATGGTAGCAAAACAAAAGTTGTATAATTGTATTATGCCAATGAAACACAACTTGAATGCTGCATGTTCTTTGTTATTTAAAAATATTAGAATTAGGAATTCAGGAGGAAGACCATAAATGTAGTGTGAGACTCTTTGGTTGTTATTGATGTTGCTGACGTCACTGACATGGAGGTCCAAAATTGTCAAGTATATATATATATATTAGTTTTATATTAGTTTTTTCAGTGCATCTACAGAAATCAGCTGCCAGACACTAGTCAAATTTAAATGGTGTAGAATACTATTCACTGCTAGTATCCAAGCTATATACGGCATCTTGCAAGGGCCTACAACAACAAGAAAACCCAGAAACCTAATTTTCACCAACAATATTGTATTTTATTCCTTGACGGATCATACATTTTTGCATTTTGTAGCCACTTTACAGATGATGTATACTGTAACTGCTCACAATTTTGCAAAGCATATCATGGTGTTTTAGATTTTTCTGATAACCTGTCAGGGATTATGGTAATTCATCTCAATAAACAAGACATCTTTTATTGTTATGTTATGGTTCTGTGGTGCAGCTGAACATACCAACTACATTAAATGCTGCAGTACATTACTATGAAAAGATAATAACACTTACAACAATAAAAGCAGTCATGATAAGTCATTGTGATCAATAATTGTCAATGTAGGTTACAAGTCTACAGTTTCATTCTTTAAAGATATTAGAACCTGATTGATATATAAGACAATTTTAGCTTATCGCAGTTTTATCGGTGTCAGCCTATATGTTGGCACCAATAAATAACCAGAAAGCAGTATAAAAATGCCAAAGATATGTTTGAGGTCATTTATAAACAGTGTTGCTGTCACATAGTTTGTCCACCAGGGAGCACTAACAAGTTTTCTTTTAGCCACATTAGCAGTCTGGCTCTAGGGATGGCAATGTCAGTGGGTTTGCCTGTCCACTGCTTTAATAGATTTAAACATCTTGGCAACTATGAGATATAGTACTTTGTGTTTAGTGCTAAATAGCAAATATTAGTTAGACCAAGTTAGTGATCATGGTAAACATTACCTGCTTAAAATCAGCATGTTAACATTTTCATTGTGAGATATAAGCATGCTGATGTTAGCATTAAGCTCGAAGCACAGCTGTGCAGCCTCACAGAGTCAGCAGCAGCTGTAGACTCCTGGCTTGTTCAGTTGTGTTGTCCTGCTCAGTACATTCAATAACGGCGTCTGCCTCTTGGCAGTATATGTCTATCCCATCTATATAAATTAAGGTAGATTCAGGGACGCTGGAAGGAGGGGTGCTGAGGGGGCTGCAGCACCCCCCTACTGGCGGGGGGCTGTGACTGCAAGGCAAAAAAGTTTCCTAAAGAAATCAATAAAACACTTTTGAGAGTAGAATTTTAGCGCAGGCAGTCTATAAAACATTGTTGTTCGGTAACTGGTTGTAATCCACCATTTTTAAAATTATTTTTATGATATTTGGTTTCATTTCCAAACATTCAGAGTATTTTCTGTGTATCTGATGCACACATGGAGAGCGCGTTATTTATAGTGCGACATGCTTCGAATGAGAGCAAGAGGACGTCTCAGTGTGTGTGTGTGTGTGTGTGTGTGTGTATTGTACAGTTCAGGTACCCTGTTCTGTTGCTACCTGTATGGTGAGGCTGTAGCTCAGTCAATAATAAATCGTCTTCTGATTAGGAAGAAACCTGCATTCCGTGTGTGAACTGTCCATAGCTGAATATGATATGTTGGTTTGCTGGCTGCTGTTGTGTAAAACGTTCTGCAGCTGGTGTAAAATGCTGTTGGCCAGTTAGATTAATGCAAAAACCATGAATGTTGCGCAGCATTTAATATGACGTCATTATATAGACTTTCTCTCAGCACCCCCAACTCTGAATCACTTCCAGCGTCCCTGGGTAGATTAAGAAACCCCTCATACTATAACACAATACAAACAGCACCACAAACCACAGCCTCCAAAATGACACACCGCAATGGTTTTATTTTGAAACTTCTTGGCGGAAATATTTGTGAGCTCAGCTAGCTTGACAGCTAGCCTGCGCACCGAGTTTCCTTGCTGCCGCTGATAAAACGGTTTTGTTCAAGGCTTTCTCCTTCATCACTTCCTCCTTTTAAGCAATGTGTTGTCAAGCAGGGAGATGAGAGGAGCTCGGCTCACGAGCCATGGCGGAGCGCCCACTGAGGAGGAACCACACCGGGTCCACGGCAGCGGCTCCGACGTTACCTGCAGCACGGCTCCAACTATTACTGAGGGGACACAATGGTGACGGCTCCTAAAGTTTTCGACACATCTTTAGCTCGTGTCACAAATGGCCGGTTCAACTTTTCACTTACTGCCATTTTCCTAATGTCGATGGGATCATAGCGACGCAGAGTTTGCTCTGTCCTGCAAAGCCGTTTGCCTCGGGCGTAAATCCGGCGCACTGTCCCGCAGTGGCTCAGAGCGCCTCTCTCATATTTAAAAGTCGAGTCAGTGGAGGTTAACATGGGGGCAAAGCAGAGCAGCCCGACTACTAATCCAGCTGCTAACGGACGGACCAGAGCCTACTCCGGCTCGGACCTACCCTCCAGCACGTCCAGCAGCAACGGCAGTAACGTTAGCAGGACTACCGCCGGGGGTTTGAGGTACCATGCGTATAGCGCGTCCGGAGCTTCTGGAGCCACGTCCAGCACCAGCCAGCTTCTCGGAACCAGGGCCAGGTCTGTGGGGGGCTCCGGGGGCTCCGGGGGCTCCGGGACCAGACCTCAGTCCAGCATCAACATTCCGAACAGCAGTGGAGCCTACAGCTCCCAGGAGTCCGGCGGCAGCAGCCCGGAAGAGGACAGGGAGCGCTCAGGCGAAGGCCACGAAGGTCCCCGGCTGTTGATAGGATCGCTACCAGCACACCTCTCGCCTCATCTATTCGGAGGTAAGAGGGCAGCGCCGCTGTGTTGTGTTGACACAGTTCAGTGACTCACTGAACCGTAGTGACACTGACACATGAGTTTTTACAGCAGGGTTGGCAGATGGTTCAGGATGGGGGCCATGTTACCAAAATGTTGGCGTGCACATGCAAAAAAAAAAGTAGTGTTTTTATTTATTTTGCAAGAGATCTAGTTAATATGACATACAAAGCTGTCTCTGCATTGGCCAGATAATTTATTATAATTTATTTATTGTCCTAAAATAGTCCAGTTTAAATAAATTGATCATAAAAATAGTGGAATCAGCCATTAAAATATCCACTGCATGTTAGTTTTATTAAAATGTAAACTCCCCCAGGTTGCTAAAACCCCTAGATTCTCCTAATTATTACTGAAGGCATGACCTCAGTGTCCTCAATGATGGCAACAGCTCTGAAGCTAAGTCGTGGCGATGAGTAATGCTTAAACTATTAGTCAATTTTTTGATTAGGCAATGGACAACAATTTTGCTAATTGATTAGTTGTTTGTCATTTGTAAAGCAAATATCAAACATTTTCTGGTTTCAGCATCTCAAATTAAACAGTTTTGAACAATATACAACAAAGTTCTCCATGCACGAGTGTTTAAAAAAGCAACTGCCAAAATGAAATACAGCCAAAATTTTAAACGGTTTTATTTAATGCAGAGAATCTGACAAACCATTTCATGCCAACTTTTCTACTTGATCCATACTTATTAAGCACTGACGTTCAATAACCAGCCCCACAAGGAAGCAAAGTTGTGTTGATATAACTATCACAGACACTGATGGAGATGCTGGCCAGTGAGTGAGTGGCCCCTGCTGGTATTAATGGCATTCATGTGTGAGGATGATGACTCACATGTGAGAGTTGAGCCAAACATTGTTAAGATAAACATTGAGAGCCTCCTTGTGAATGTCTCCTTGTTGATTTCATTGATCAACCGTGACAGCTGCTGTGACTGAAGTCATCTGATCACTGAAAGTTCACTTAGTTCAGGTCCAAAGATTGATCAAGTGACTCAGTCAGCTGCTTTGATGTCAGTACTAGCTCTACAACAGCATTGGCAGGTCAGTCGCAGCTCTCCTCAGCTCATGCTGAGGTTATCCAATTAGAAGGCAAGGCTGTTTTCATCTGTTATTTATAATACCAATCTATTCGTCTGAATGATGTTCTGTGTAATATGGTAATGAAATGCCTGATATCTGAGATAATTTTGACAGCATTTATTGTTCAGCCTTCGTATTTATGAAATTATTTTACATCCCTTTCACATCCCAAAATAAAGAAATTCAAAACATCAATCAATACTCAAAATAACCTCACAATTACATATATACACAGAGAGAGAAGAAGCAGGAATAAAAGGCACATATTTCTGTTGTTGACAGTGTCCAACATAACATTTTTTCCCCACTGGCCCACTTTCATTGACCTGGCAGCCAAAAAATGAAATTATTATATATTAATTGTTGTTGTTGTTGTTTTCTGTCCTTGCATGATGCAAACAACATCTTGAATAGTGAGGCAGTCCACAAATTTGTTAAGGATGGAACAATAAATCAAATGTACCCTTCCAGGCACTCTGTGTGTAGGAAGTAGCTAACAACACCATCATCTGATGCCAGTCACAGCCCATGGAAGTCACATTGCTTGTTTAAACTGCTTTAGATTTGTGCAACAAACGACTGCTGACAGCAGTCCCAGCAGGTGTAGCATCAGTGTCGGTTGTCGCCAAGCTAACATTTGCGGTAGAAGACGCCTTTGGCTCTGGGTTCTCTTCAGAGTCAGTTGGCTTAGATTTTTTGGTAAATCCAAAATTTGCGAGTAAGCTTCCTTATTTTCCTTTTGACATATCTGTATGCTCACTACAAAATAGAGAAATGAATGATGGCGATTCGGCATGCAGACTGAGTGGGACTAAAGAAGTTTGTTTTTTTCTGATTTTGTTTGAGTTAAAGTGAGTGAAGATCCATGAGGATGAAGATGCAGAAAAATAGAAATGTATGGCAAAAATAGCATATTGTCAATATCATGTTTTCAGAGGAGCTCATGTCTTATTAAGAGGAGCCAAGCTCTCTCCTGGCTCCCAAGTAGTTAGCAACCTGGTTTTGGGTTTATACACTATAATGTAGGGGCAGATTTTCAGTAGTTCTGAACTTTAATTTACCTTCGACATGCCACATCAGTGATATATTGGGACCTCACACACACTCTGTTCTTCTTTAGAAGAGTGACCGTCTTTTCATAAGTGGTGAAGGGCTGCTTACTCTTCACGGTGTGGTAGGCTGTGTTAATAAGCTTCTCCATCCACTGGTATTCACCCGTCTTGCCCAGATGTTAAGCCCAGATGATGACGAGTTGTCCGCCGTCCGCTTGGCTAGCATACACTACAAGTGGTTTCGACTTGGTTTTTACTGGCCAGTCACTGGTCCAGACGGGCCAATCAACTTGCCCTGCATAAACTTTTACTGGCCTCGGGCCATTGAGCCATCGGTTATGTTGGACCATAATTAGACTGTCAGAACTTAACATCAGCTTGTACAAAATAGTTCTCATGTCCTACCTGTTACCAAAAAATACTTTTTGATTCATAATCCTTAGAAATATTACTGTATATGAAATATTTTGATTTATTCATCCTCTGTGGCCTCATATCAGATATCTAACATGCATTCATCGTGTGGTGCCAATTGTCTCCCCAGCAACTTCCTACCATCTTCACTTTCTGAATTGTAATTGGACCATCACTGGACAAGATTTTGGACCTACCTCTCTTTATGACTTGGGGTAGAAAACAAGTCAGAAGGACAAAGAGCTTATGAGATCAATATTAAAAGTTGTTTTTGTGTCTTAATCTTAATATTGATAATACTATTAAAATGTGTATTTACACAGTTTGTCATGTGTGACGTTTTGCCTGTTTACCCTGCAGTCATCTCTAATATGAGTTTCTGATCTAACATAACACATTGGGCATATATCTGGTGTCTGGTATATTCTGAGTGAACAGCAGGATTTTCATACATGCTGACATTATTAATATAATATCCAGCATGAGAGAGTTCAAGCTAAATGCTTCATTTCAAAATACTGAAAATCTCCATAATTAAGCAATAATGACTTTGCTCCGCACGCATCCTAGACTGTCTATAAAAGAGAAACTTGTCTATATTGACTCACTTTAGTGATAATTCCATGTGAGATGTTCATCACCCCACTGTCTCTTTAGTCTTACTATTTATTTCATCATATTGCATTAAGCACAAAAACAGAGGTAGGTTATTCATGTCAATGTGCAAGTGAGTGTATTTACTAAAACAAACGCATGCATGCACAGTACACACATATGCGGCAGGTTGTGTACACAGCTTGTTAATGTGAGTGTGAGTCAGCAGACAGGCATCTAATAATTAACTCAACTTGTTAAGTTTCCTTCCTCTATAATGGTGCATGGATGAATCCATAGTGTGCACACACACACACATACACGTATATCTGTCTGCAGGCTGTGTTAGCAGTTGGTGTAGTGTTCTCTCTGTTAATGATGTTGGATCTAGATTGAACAGCCTCAGCAGTCTGATGAAAATACAGATGTAACATTCAACCCAACAGCTAACTGAATGGTCAGTTTGTTCCCTGAAGTGTGCTGAACGCTGACTGAGAGAAGTTAACCTGCACCAACGACCTGATGAATGGCATAACAAGACCTGTATTTCAGTGTTTGTTTCAGTGTGTGTGTGTGTGTGTTTTTATTGAGTTTTTTTAAAGGAACATTACCACAAAGGAAGTACAAAAGACAAAAAAACCAAAAAAAAACCCACAACAATAACATAGACACATAAACAAGAACCAAAACAGCTCGGACTAAACTAAAGCACAGCATCATCTGCACAGCACCAGTATTTGAAGGAGCCATCAAGTGACCCATTCTACAGATCAAATCTGGAAACAAAAGAAAAGTCCCTGTGGCACAATCAAAGAGCCCACTCCTTCCACCTGTATGTTAATTCATTGAAAAAGAAATCTTCATGATATTAATTAAACATAAGACGAACATCCAAAAGGCAAATCAATTCCTCAAAAGTATACTATCTGGGTCCATATTCACAAACATTTTGAGAATACTCTCAGAGAGCTCCTAACTTTGCCTAAAAATTTCTAGCAATGAGTCCTAGCTTAGGAGTGATTTAGGAAAATTCTCAGAGCAACTCTGAGCAAGGGGGGGACAGAAACTTTTACCTTAGTGAGGAGGTGTGGTCGACCCCATTGCTAGGTATGACACATTCTTTTAAAAGGTGTGATTGGCTGAAAAAAACAAAACAAAATGCACTGTGATAATGGGCATGGAGTGGAAAGTGCACAGTATCCTGTTCACATGCTGATAGTTGTTATATTGATTTGCTTACGTTTATTTACCATGCTGGTCATTTTAGTACTTAATCTATTTGATATTAACGGGTGAAAAATGGCTCAGCTTTTATTAATTTCTGTGACTCCTTTCCAGTCTATAGAAGTCATCACTGCTGTATTTTTCCAGTTGCCAAATATCTTAGTGTGGTGACCACTTTCATTTCAGCCGTTATAGTGTTATTGTTTTGGGTGGAGAGCATCTCTAACGAGATCGCCCACAAACATTATCCCTGCACCATCTAATCTGTAGCGTTTTATTAACTCACTGTCATTAAGCGTTTGGAGAATATTTCTCCTACCTCTTTGTCTTTATGTCATTTTCTCCTCTGCTTAAGAAACTCTTAAGCCTCTTAAAAGTCCTCCTCCCGACTCCTAACAGTTTTTACCTTAGGAGCTCTCTTAAGGGCTAAGATGCTTTGTGAATAACATTTATCTTTACCAGGATCTAGTCTTAACTCTGAGGGGAAATTCTTAGAAAACATCATTATTCTTAAAATTTTCTTAGAATTTCATCACTAGGAGAAACTCTTTGTAATAGGAAGCTTGATGAATACAGCCCCTGGCTCCTATGACATGTTTTCTCCTTTTAACAAAAGCTGATTCCAGACAAGCAAATATAATTTTTTACTTTATGCAGGTTGGCTATCATTAACTCAAATGATGCATTCTCTGTCATTAGCTTAACCCAGTCTTTGCCAAACTTAGGGTCGCGACCCAAAATGGGTCACGGACCCGTTTTATTAGTAAAATGAATTACAGTGCTATGATATGTGAATTCATATGCTGGTCTGTTCAACTCAAATGCTGGGGTTACATCCAATAACTACCTTAATCCATGCAATGTGAGCCTCAGAATCAAGTTTTTCTTGGGTTGATGGGATTGCACTTCCTGTTGCTGCTGACCTGTTCTTCCTTGCAGTGGTGATTCGCTGTAACAATCCAGATAGGCTCTTCTCTTTCCTCCTGGGGGTGGTGGAGGTGCTTTGTGTAGTGAGTGCTGGAGGCTGTTCTGTGTCTGGAGGTTCTTGTGTTGTAAGTGCCATTGCTTCATCACTGCATACCTCGACTGTGCCATCCAGATTCTCAGTAAAGCTTCCCTTAAACCTGGGATCCACAAAACTGGATATGTTCAGCACATTCTTCATTTCCTCTGTAGCAGGGGAGCAGGAGGAATGAGAACATACAGTAGTAAGATGCAAGTTCTACATAGAGATGTAAAGTAATAGTAATGGCAATGATAGTGGTAAGGATATTAATATGAATAAAAATAATAATAATAGCAATAATGCTAATAATAAGACCAATAACAGGAACAGCAGCAGCGGGTGCAGAGCAGGAGCACGGGGGCAGCAGGTGGCTGCAACCATAGATCCAGACTCTACAGCTCCGGAGGCAGAAATACCTGCAGAAAGCAACAGAAGGAGAGAAAGAGGAGAGAGGGAAGCAGTCGAGTTAGTAACAAGCATCAATGGGATAAGAATGTGTACAGAGGGAGAGGAGGAGAGAGGAGCTCAGTGCATCATGGGACGTCTCCCAGCAGTCTAGGCCCATAGCAGCACAGCTAAGGGATGGTTTAGGGCTCACCTGAGTCAGCCCTACTATAAGTAGGGAGCATAAGACACACATTTCGCCAAGGATTCTGCAACAGTGGGTTGAACTGCAGCAGAACCAGTGGTAGTCTTAGGCTAAAAATGAAAAAGAAAAATGAAAATAAATAATTCATGCCAAGAAGAACTTCGATTGGACATTGCAGTAATGCCTTTCGTAGATTTGTAATATTTAAAATATAGTATTTTTAATTATTATTATTATTATTAATATTAAAATTAATATAAGATTAAGATTAACATTATTGATCATATTACTAAGGTGGGTAATAAACTGAAGTGTTATTATGATCAACTGTCATCCATGCCTATTTTTGTATTATTTTTTAATAATCTATTTTAATTTTAATTAATTTTACATGTGGCCTGAGAAAGTCCTATCACTCTCGCCACGACTTGTCGCCCCTCCAGCGCTTCGCGGCCCCAGGGCAAAGAGCCCCAGGCTTCAGAGGCAGGTGCAACACCATGTAACAGTGGGATGAGAGTTTCCTACACCACACACACACACGCTTCTGTCCCCCCTCAAAAGTTATTCCCCACTGTTTGTCATCATGCCTCTTTGCCACTCATCGATACAAGCGCCATGGCATTGAACCTAATGAGCCTGAAGCTCCGTGTGAAGCCGGGACACGTGTTTTGTACTATAGCTGTTGTAGGCAAAAGAGGGTTTGGAAGTTTATCACAAGTTGCAGGATGAATCAGGCTTTCACCAACTGAAGGGACCTGCACGTGCATCTGCATTTGTAGAACAGCCAATAGAAATGTGAAAGAAATGACCTGTTATCAGCCAAAGTCTCCCGTCACTGGCTAGATTTTCTGAAGCCTGTAAACAGAGCCAAGAGAAGGTGCAGAAGTAGAAGTTTTTTCTCAGACCACTTGAATTACAATATGCTGAACGGTGAATCCACTTTCCACTAATCAGTCCAGCCGGCTACTTTATTATATTAATTTTTGATTCTAACAAAATAGTTTTAATTAACAATTTGCGATTCGCTATGTGTTAAATTTTACGACCACTAGCCTCCACTTCAAAACAATGCGAGCATGATGATGGAGAAACGTGCCTGTCTGTCTGTGTCAGTCCCACCCACACAGACATTTATGGGCTTAATGAATGAACAAATGAATGAATGATCTTTATTTAGAGTGCGCTTTTTACAGCAGAGCCATCTCTAAGATGCATTGCAAACACACACTAAAACAAGCAGTGCTGTCAAACTAACAGGCCTGTGTCATGAGGAAAGTGTAGTCTCTGCCGATCAGCCTCACTGCAAATTTACAGTTTCAAATGTCCTAGAATGCTTTTGTATTTTGTTGTCATTGACCAGTTATGCAAACTAATGTCAGATGCCCCAAATCATATTTTAAAAATAAAATCTGATATATGGTCACATGGTTATATGGTTTTATGCTGTCGCATATTTTTTTTTTCGACTTCGGATAGCTGTCTTTTCACCATACACGTGTTTGCATCCCTGATTCTGTTAATGTCTTTTCATTTACTGGAGTGTCACAGTTAAGGAAGGCTGAGTTAAGTTGCGTTAAATTGCCTTCTCTGAATTGTTTTTACATAACTTTACATTTGGGCCACCAAAAATGTACTTTGGCCACCAAATTTAGGGGCTTGGTGGCCCGTGGGGCCGGTGCTTAAAAATATTAGCGTCAATCCCTGACACTTCTTTCTTTTAACAGGATTTAACAGACCATTCACATTCCAAGTAAATATCTTTATACTTTCAGCCATTCTTAGTCGTTTTACCTATCCACATGGGAATAGTTTATGAGTAGGCTCATGCAAGAGACACATAAAATCCTGTGTCATAAAATATGAAAACTTTGACACAGTTACCTCCCCATCTTCCACCCATAACCAGACAGGGCCCATCTCAGCCACTCCCTATCACTACTGGTCCGTGAGGTGCTACCAGTGGTCATCCCCACAAACCTCCCAAATCCTCTCACCATGAAATTAAACATTCTACTATCTTAATATGTTGTTGCTCTGAAATATTAATCATAGATTACTACTGAAACCTGGATAGTTTTTGTACCATGTTTAAGTCAGAAAATGGCAAGAAAGAAATAGAAAGTTAAACCAACCTACGGGGGTACGTAATCCTGTTTATTACAGTTTTGTCTGTTTTTCAATTCAGTTTTTTACATTGTAGAATGCAAACTCCCCTGAAGTTGGAAAACTCCCAAATTCTCTGGGAAGTAGCAGGTCTGAAAAAAAGCAGGTCTGAAAAAAAGATTCTGGATCTGGAACTGGAACTGGATTCCAGAAGCCAGCATAAGTGTCAATTTTTTGCTCAGATTGAAACATCTGGGAGAATTCACATCTTTGCATTGATTTTATGTGATTTTTTTGAGCCTGCTAACTTAGTTTCAGTGACTGCATAATTCCCAGTGTTCATCATAGAAGTCAGAGCTCCAGTTGTTTTCACTAATCAGCACAGGAAGTTATAATCCTTCTAAAGATCAAATCCAGTTGTAGGTGATCATATCCCAACAGTAGCCACTACTGATGGACATACCTGTTCATGACATAACATGCCCGTGTTATCCAGGTGTATATATTCATTCATGTGGCTTCTGTGTAATAAGCTCCATCGCTTTATGGGGGTCTTCAAAGCTTTTCTTCTCTCCACTCCATGTGAAACGAAGAGTCCAGGATAAGCCAATGTGAATGTGATGTTGAGGTCTTGCAGTTTCTTCCTGATGTCGGTAAACCTCCTCCTCTTCTCAACCACTTCTTTGGTCATGTCAGGAAAGAAGGAGATCTTACAGTCATTCCAGATAATCCCCCATAAAGTGTTTTGGTTGTGTCTGTCCAGGTTTTGTCTATTTCTGTATTCACCCAAATACAGTGGAAGTGAATAGAATTTAATTTGTGGAGCTCACGGCATTAAAGAGTACAGTCTAGACCTGCTCTATATGAATAAGTGCCCTGAGATAACTATGATATGGTGTTATATAAATAAAACTGAATTGAATTGAATTAAAGAATGACATTCAAAAATAAGCAACATCTCTTAAACAGTTTCCCATTAATCTGGATAATCCAAAGACCTCATGAAAACTGCTGACATTGTGTCCTGTGAATTAACAGGGACAGTAAAATGAACAAATAAATAATGAAAAATTAAATATATATGCAGTAAAAGAAAAATGCTATTGCATTTAGCAGTTCACCTGTTGATGAGCGGAATATTAATAAAAATTTTTAAAAAAGCTAATTTCCAAGTTATTTATGTGAATTTTGTCCACTGGGTTGTTTTTGCAGTCTATGTTTATTTGCCCTAAACAGCTAATGTATCAACTCTATATGTTAGTCAAAGCTAGCTAACCAGCAATTATGTATACGAAACATACATGTTTTGACAGGTTAGTCTCAAACGCTGACTAATCCAGAGGTCTTGAGGAACTCAAGTTCTTTCTGTTGTTTTGCTACAGACCACGACCATGAGTAAACCCTAAAATTGGAGAAATACTGAAGCCTTTATTTATTTATTTATTACTTTAAAAGTAGTCAAATGAATGTATTTCAAGTCTAAAAATAGTGAAATCAGCCTATGAAATAGGCTGCTAGTTTTTTACATTGTAGAATGCAAACTCCCCTGAAGTTGGAAAACTCCCAAATTCTCTGGGAAGTAGCAGGTCTGAAAAAAAGATTCTGGATCTGGAACTGGATTCCAGAAGCCAGCATAAGTGTCAATTTTTTGCTCAGATTGAAATATTTGGTCTGGGAGAATTCACATCTTTGCATTGATTTTATGTGTCACATTTTATGCGAAGTGAAAATTTGAAACAACGCTAACAAAAAAAAATCCAGCCTTGGAACAGAGCCTTTGTCAGCAGTATGTTGTGTGGCTCTCTTTATATGTTTAGTAGGACGGTAGTTTTTTGAAAAACAATCTAATATACATATATACATACACACATATA
>SEMN01001136.1:0-97656 GCA_005408345.1 Macquaria australasica
ATTAGTTTAAACTTCAGGTATGCCTTAAGTGACATAAAGGCCTGATGACCTGCAATTTTCTGATGTTAAACTCCTGTGACAAAACCAAGTTATTGTACTTGGCCCCGAACACCTTCGAAACACATTATCTAAAGATATAGTTTCTCCAGATGGCATTGCCCTGGCCTCCAGTGACACCAGAAGGAATCTTGGAGTTATCTTTGATCAGGATATGTCCTTTAACTCCCACATAAAACAAACTTCAAGAACTGCCTTTTTTCACTTACGTAACATTGCAAAAATCAGGCACATCCTATCTCAAAAAGATGCAGAAAACTAGTCCATGCATTTGTTACGTCTAGGCTGGACTATTGCAACTCTCTATTATCAGGCTGCCCCAATAAGTCCCTTGGCATTCCCAGCAGCTTGATCTTAGAATGCCAAGTGCACGCTTTTACTGACAAGAACCAGAAAAAAGAGAACATATTTCTCCAATATTAGCTTCTCTACACTGGCTCCCTGTAAAATCCAGAATAGAATTTAAAATCCTTCTCCTCACCTTCAAAGCCCTAAATGGTCAGGCACCATCATATCTTAAAGAGCTCATAGTACCCTATTGCCCCACTGTGCTCCCAGAATGCAGGGTTCCTTGTGGTTCCTAGAGTCTCTAAAAGTAGGATGGGAGCCAGAGCCTTCAGCTATCAAGCTCCTCTCCTGTGGAACCAGATCCCAGTTTGTGTACGGGAGGCGGACAACCTCCTCACATTTAAGAGTAGGCTTAAGACTTTCCTCTTTGATAAAGCTTATAGTAGGGCTGACTCAGGTGACCCCTGAGCCCCCCTTAGTTATGCTGCTATAGGCCTAGACTGCCGGGGGACTTCCTATGATGCACTGAGCTCCTTTCTCCTCCTCTTCCTCTCCATCTGTACGCCCTCATATCCCATCAATGTTTGTTAATTCAACTTCTTCCCGTAGTTGTGTGGTTTGTCTCCTCTCTCTCTCTCCCTCCACTTCTGTTGCTTTCTGCGGGTGTTTCTGCCTCTGGAGCTGTGGAGGTCTGGGTCTGTGGTTGCTGCCGCCTGCTGCCCCCGTGCTCCTGCTCTGCACCCGCTGTGCTGTTGCTGTTGTTGTTATTAGTATTGCTATTATAATGTTGCTCTTAGTGTTGTTTCTGTTGGTGTTAACATCAATGCCATTACCATATCTATGCTGTATTGAGCTGCTGTATGTTCTCTTTCCTCCTGCTCTCTCTCTCCCGCTCCCCCCTTCCCCCTTCAACCCAACCGGTCGAGGCAGATGACCGCCCACCTTGAGCCTGGTTCTGCTCGAGGTTTCTACCTGTTAAAAGGGAGTTTTTCCTTGCCACTGTCGCATAGTGCTTGCTCATGGTGGGAACTGTTGGGTCTCTGTAAATATAAAGAGTCGGTCTAGACCTGCTCTATTCGAAAAAGTGCCCTGAGATAACTTTGTTATGATATGGCGCTATATAAATAAAACTGAATTGAATTGAATTAATTCAAGTTTCAAATCAAGATTTTTAGGCCAGTGGTGATCTAGAGTGGAAACTTTGGAATTCACATTTCAGACACATACAAATAAAGTTTGTAGAAAAATACCTTTTTGTAGTACTTTAGATAAGACAAAACTGCAACTTATCCTCCGACTCTAGGTTTTCACATTTTTAGCTGCAGAATTTAAACTGATTTTCTAATAGGGGAAGGAGCAAAAATTGTTCTCAGACAAGAGGAAGATTTTTATGTCCATAAGCTTAAAATGTTTTCTTAATTTATATGCATATCTAGTTTCTGTCACATACTCAAATCACATTACCCATTTACACGGAGCAGGGCTCTACATGTGTGCTCTACAGCGCGAGTGAACCAGTTGCAGCTCTTCACACACCAGACTCACAAGGAAGACTCTTGAACTTTTAGAGAAGTAGTAACACATTATTCCTCTTGCAAATGAAAGGTTGAAGCACTAAAACACACCCTTGCTCAATTCAGTACACTAGGGGTTAGCTGGTACATCTGCATATACTGTTGTGTATGACCAGTAGCTTACGGCGGCTAATGTTAGTTAGTATTAGCAAATTTAAAAGTACATATGGGTCTACTTTATAATGAACATTACTAAGGAAGTTTGCTGACTTTATGACTCTTCTCCACATCTGCGACTGTTACAATTAGTTAGCTAAATGGTAAATGCTAAACAGTAGCATTTAGCTGACACCATCAGTTTAGCATTTACTGTAGCTAATACCAGCATTAGCATAATACAATCATTGTTACTTGTAGCCGCTGTTCAGTAAAAGTTACATAGTCTGGCTTTAACGAGATGAGCAATGAGCAGCTGTATGAAGAAACTGAGCAGATCACTGCTCCGTTTTACTGTCTCCAACAGTCTGGTTTGGTTACTGGGCGGGACTATATCTGCTGGAAGGGAACTATTCTCTAAGGCATCTGCAACAGCTTGGGCTACGTAGGGAACTGACTCATGTAGGTGTCGCACAACCTGTTGTTATAGCAGCATTTTGGTTAGGTAGCACTTGTGTAGATATCATCTAATGTTTCAGTGGGTTTGATGGGTACTACATAGCCACTGTTACCATAAAGTGAAACCAAGAAAATAAAAACCCAGAGAACAAAAGAATTTCTGGTTCTACAACAAAAAGTACATTCCACTGCAAATACACCAAGCTTGCTGACTCTGTCGCTGCTATCCAACATGATCCTGCTTCTTCCTGGACTGTCTTATTGCCCTGATATAACCAATATAACTTTATAATATATAAAGTATATAATATCGTTGCCTCCAAGAAATGTTCGTTTCAAGACTGCAGATTTTATGACATTTCTGTCACATTGTTGATTCATAAAACTAGCAACTAGATACATTTCTTGAAACTGGAGTATGAAACAATTCTATGTCTGGCATTTTGGGAACTCCAAAAACACCTTGGTCAAACGTATTCCCACAAGACAATTGTGCTACAATGTTGGGCTTGCAGTCTACCCATCAATCCACTGGTTCATGCACAAACTAACTGAAAGACTAAAAGTATCAGTTGAAGCTCTGGAAGATTGTATAACATCACACTTTGTCTCTCTAGTTAGTACAGTTGCCACTGGGGCTGCATCCAACGATTATTTTTGTTATCGATTAATCTGCTGATTATTTTCTCAATCAATTGGTCTATAAAACATTAGAAAACAGTGAAAAATGGCCATCACAATATGTGATGACCTTATCAAATGTCTTGGTTTGACTGACCAATAGCCAAATCCCACAAGTATTCAATTTATTATAATGTAAGACCAAGCAAAGAGGCACATGATCACATTTTGAGAACCTGGAACAATCACATTTTGGGAATTTTTACTTGAAAAATAACTTAAACGATTAGTTGATTATCAAAATAGTTGCCGATTTTCTGTCGATCGACTAATCGTTACAGTTCTAGTAGCCATTGTGCAATCCCTGTTCGCCTTGCATCAGTACTGCAAAATCTTTAAAGCCACAATGTGTAGGATTTGAAAATCAGTCCAACTCTGGTGAAAGCAACACATAGACTGCACAACAACCTCAGCCATTAGAAACATTTGAAAGACGCTACAATCATTCCACACAGTGGCTTTAAACTTCTCTTTACGTATATTTTCCATCGTCTCAATGAGACTCCGAACATGCTTGACACTTTGGTGCTAGACTATAATTCAAATTACACCATGACTACAAGGTAGTATTAAAGCGTATTTGGCTTTAGTTAGTTACAAGAGATTTTCTACAGCCGTTGGAACTACCGCTATTTTTGTTCATACTCATTTTCCAACTGGAAAAAGGTTTTGGACAATTCAGATTTTATTCACACAGTCAGTCGTTTTCTAACCGCGCGAGCCAGACGAATCTCCTATCATTTTCAGCATGTACTCATAAATATTTACTTGTTCATATGCACTTTCAGTGCTGCAGTCAAAACACAAAACTCACCGTATGTCCTCACAAATGGGAGCATAGTAAACTGATGAAAACATTCTCTGAGTATATAGACTTTTGTAAATAAAAAGCTACAGCGCATAAGGCTACAGGGCACTATGAGCCCTTGGCTCGCTCAGATAATGGCAGAGAGTGAGTGAGTGTCAACCGCCAGGTGATGGAGGGGTCACTCCAAACCATTTCTCCCTGAAAACTGCCTGAGGAGCCAGCAGAGGACACCTGTATTTCCGCCTATACCACACCGCTTCCTCTCATTAAATATTCAACATAAATATAAACAGGCAACAATAATATTATTATTATTATTACTCATTTAAAAACAGGATAGGACACTAATTTCACCACGACATTTTCAGATTATTATTATTTTTTTTTTATCATCAGGATATTAGGCAAGTTACTAGGCGATCAGTGTTAATCCTGCTACATGTTTGATCACATCCCTGACTCAACTGAATAATTCATCTAAAGAGTACACTACCACTACCATTTGATGAAGGCTTTACCCTCATCAGAGAAGACTTTTATTGTCCTAATACATGTTCTTTCAGTGTGGTCATTCTAATGAGAGTGGCATGGAAGCTAGAACAGGAACTGCTGTACCCAGACCGCGGACCCCTGGCCCAGAGTCATTACATGAGATAGATGCAGGTCACCTTGAAGCACTAGAAGGGTGTGCACTGATAATAGTGCACAGACGGCAGGGCAGCAGAAATAAAATGTTGCTGTACGCTCCTCACAGTTCAATTTACACTCTGCATGAAACACAGATTTACTGTAGAATACTGCTGTATGGTGGATAACATGCAGAACTTTAAACTACACTCATTATTAACTCAAACTGCAGGGCAACCACTCATGACTAGCTGTAGTTATGTTCACAGGGAGAAATGACTCCTCCCCTGTGGCGCTCTATGCAGTTGTGTTTTTTTTTTTTTTTTCATGCGAACAGTGCAGAGGTGTAAATTGAGCTTCAGGACTTCACTGCACAGTCTGGTACAAGTAACCTCTTTTATAGGCGCTGAGAGGGTAGAAGGTAGCCACAACAAACTTCCCATCAAAGGTGCGGCCCGTCAGCAGCCTCTGAGCCTCTTTGGAGTCACTGGAGTTGGCGTACTCCACAAAGACCTGGTGGACACACAAAGGACATGTGGCTGAATTAGCGGGCCAGTGGCTGAATATGTGCGTTCTGGTCGCGCCATGACTTTGTTGCGGATCAACACTATAGGCTTGACATGGCAGCCCCACCTCATTTTGCATTTTTTTGATACAAATAAACCCCCATTTAGTTCGTTTTCGCGTATCAGCCCACGTCCATCAAATAAAAAAAACTCTAATTTGTAAAATACTAAGCGTGTTAACAATACTTCATGCTCCATGCCATGCTGTCATCCATTTTATTCGTTTTGTTAATAAAAGTTTTATTTCTATGTTTAATATAAGAGTTTGTCATTGCACTGTTTTATTGTTTTTCATTAGAAAATAATAATGAACCAACCTTCTGAGCATTCATTTTGAAAAGCCTGTTGACTTTTGCTGTTTATCTTACATTACGCTACAGTGTGGAAGGCTTTGTTTTTTTATTCGTTTCTTATTTATCTGGTTCCATAGTGTTTGCAAATGCCACTTGTTTTACTATGTGTATTATTTAAACTTTGTGTTATTTTATATTACAGCACGGGTATGCCATGCCCAGGACAAGCCATCATGCATCTTATTCAATTTGTTCATAAAAGTTCTAGTTCTATGTTTAATATAAGAGTTTGTCATTGCAATGTTTTATTGTTTTTGTGTTTTTCATGAAAAAAGAATGATGAACCAACCTTCTAAGCATTCGTTTTGATCAAAGTAAGGGGAAGATTTAAAGAGCTAACGTTAAAGATCACTCTACAGATAGTGAGCGCCATCAACAAATATCTTTTCTTGTAAAATGTCCGGTGTAATCAGTAACACTGGTGTTGTCATAAACCGGTGGGAGAATGTCCTCACCGTGGCATCTCTAGTCCACTGGAAGTGTTTCAGAGGCAGAGCATTTAAAGTGGCCACATTTCAAATATTGCTTTGTTGACTTTTTTTGTGTTTAACCAGCATAATGAATTTGCAACTCATTTAGACTTGCTAACAGATACTTTGTGGCTGTACTTTACATGTTTTAATGACTGCACTATTGCAAGATTCCTGGTTTATGGAACAACAGTCTAACCTGTCCTTTCCCCGGGTTCTCCTTGGGGATGAGCAGAGAGACCACTGAGCCGTACTTCTGGCACTCCTCTTTCATGTCCTCCAGGATGTCTGGGAGAAACAATGATGTACATTATTTACTTACTTTAACCTAAGAAATTCACTGAAGTCATATATAATTTAAAGAGAGAATAAAATGACAGAAACAAATATGATGTTGCACCTTCATACTCTTCTTCATTGTGCAGATGGCTGTCATCAATGAGGTTGAGCAGACGCAGGACAGGAGAGGGCAGCAGAACCAGGTCCTCAATGTGAGGAGCTGACTCACACACACACACACACACACAGGTAAATATGGTACACTGAGAGACGTGTTAATCTTGGTGGATGTCTCAAATATTGACACATACCAAAGGGAATACTGAAGAATGGGCTCAGCAGGGCAGTTTCAGCAGTGCATCTTTGCTTTGGGTTGTTGAGAAGCATGCTGCAGACACAAAGGTCCAATGTAACTCAATGACTATAGACAGTTTAACTGCAGACAATAATCCTCTGCTTAAACAGGAAAGCAGGTCAATACATAGCATAGTAGCCATATCCAAGCACTCTAAATTACACTGAATTCACAGCTATGTGTGTGAGAGAACTTACCTTTTGATAAGGTCTCTGAGGTGATAGACAGGGATGGCAGGGCACGCCAGACTATTGCTGGCAAAAAGATGGTCTACAATGGCAGCACTGTTATCCTAAAAGAGAGGAAAACAGACTGAAGAACACTATTCTTCTTTTGCAACAAAGGCTCTGCTCTATTACAAACATCCTTTATTCTTTTAATTAAGTCCTATGGTGTAATGGTCTGGTTTCTTGTTTTATGTATTTTTATTCCATATGTTGTGCTATTTCTTTTCTTTCTTTTTTTTTGACTTTGTTACCTCAAGGGCAATTGTCATACCTACTGTCACAAATTAAGATATCTTTCCTCTTACTTTACATTTAATTACCTTCTTAAACATTTCACCTGCAAGGTTTTGAATATAGACTCAAAAAACAACAAAAAAATCATATTGTCTAATGACAGAAATCACAAGTCCAACAATTGCTTGAATTGATTATTCTTCCTTTAATCATCAACTCTATATGACTTTTGAACATTTCTAAACAGAATTAGATCTTGCTCAGTCAACTTTTTGTGCTAAAACAGAACTTTTTCTGTACATTTACACATTTTGAGAACTTCTGATTCCATTAAATCAATATCATTAATAAGTAGAACGTTGTCATACCTTCCACTCCTGTGATCGGACGGTGTCTTTGAGTTTGATTCCTGAGAACATCTCCAACAGGATGATGCCCAGGCTCCACAGGTCCACAGCTGCCGTGCAGCCTGAGTCTCCCTCCACCTCCACTCCGGCCTGAGCGAGGCTGTTCTGAAACTCAGCCTCTGGAGCGCGATACCCATCTGTCTGGATGTACTTGACGTCCTGGAGCAGGGAAGGCAGGGAGAGATTTCAAAATACAATACTTAATTATCCCAGTTCCTCTTTTACTGACCTTCAAGTTCCCATACACCCTCCCACAAACCCACCTGGTTTCCCTCTTTGAAGCTGAGGCCGAAGTCGATGAGCTTGAAGCACTCGTCATCAGCGCTCCAGAGAACGTTGCGTGGCTTGACGTCAGCGTGGACATAGCCTTCTCTGTGAAGGAAGGTGAGGGCCTCCAGGATGTCTCTGGCACAGTGCTGGACAAGCCACATGGAGTGGCCCTGCTGGGGTCTGCCAAAAAGTATCATACCATGAAGCTCAACAGAAAGCTCTCCTTTTTTTTAAAGATTTATTTTGGCCTTTATTTGATAGCGACAGCTGCAGAGAGAGACAGGAAAGGTGGGAGAGAGAGAGGATGACATACAGCAAAGGGCCTGGATTGGAATCGAACCTGCGGTAAGGACTCAGCCTTAATGGTATGCACTATACCAGGTGAGCTACCGGGGATCAGTTTTGAAGAGATTTCTATTCAAGTTCTTGTTTTTGTTTTTTTGTGATGGCCACATGAACCATGTACTGTACCATTCTACAATGGTCTGAACGCTCACTGAGAGTAACATTCTGGGGCAAATACCAAACGCTTGGAATTTTTGGAAACCTGGTCAAATTTAAAGGGTCAGTTCAGCCAAATTACAACAAGATTATCGGCCTTGTTGTAATTTAACCTAGTTTAACCTTTAATTTAACCTAGTATTAAGTTAGTTAATATGGCTGGAGCGTGTGTGGTCAATGTGCTAAATTGCGGCCAAATTGTTACGGATAGTCAATGGTTGTGTCTATAATATAAATTAGTATCCAAGACCAGCAGATTATTCAGTTCTTAGCATGCGATAAATTTGGAATGAGTGGCAGTCAATGAGTGGAACCTGTTAAAGCCTCCTGAGGACGTAATTGAGGACAGTTTGTGCCTTAAATCCTCACTTGATGAAGGTTATAATTTTAGAGAGGTGTTGATTCAACTGTATGATCATTTTTGAGGCTGGAGTTTGTGGTGCTGTTGAATTGTATTGTGTTACTGACAGGTGTTTCTATTATTTTGTCCACCCCATTTTTATCAGTGAGGGTAGACTAAATGACAGAAACAACCTCCCTGTAACCTGCCACAGAGTCAGACTTATACTGTAAGAGAAGCAGTGACATCACTTCACTTACCTGCCACCCTGGGTGCCACTGCTGCTTCTCACCAACAGCTCGGACACGCTGACATCCAAGAGCTCCAGCAGAAGACAGCGGGTGGCAACACCCATACAGCTGTGGTTGGTGAACACCCCGTACAGTGTCACTGAGAGGAGAACAAATCTGTCAGTACAAACAGCTACACCTCTACTGTTGCATTTATATCCCGTTTACGAAAAAGTAATTATGACCTTCTTATTAGACATCGCCATTCACTTCAGTATAATGACTGTGACAGTATAATGTGATCCTCATAATCTACAAAAGGTATGTTGCACATAAAATGAATCAGGACTTCTGCCGACCTTTCAGCATGCATGTAATCCTCTTACAATAGGTTGGTTTACAGAGCTAACTGCTGTCTGTCAGCTGTGATTATTTTGCAGAACAACACTGTGACATAATGTTAAAGCTTGAAAAGCACGTTTCACTGAAATCAGATCCTGTTTCATGGGCCATGTATGCAGAATTAAAAAGCAGATCATATCTATTTGTAAATGGTCTTAAAGAATATTCTACCAGGTGTGTACCACTGATGACAAGCAAGTTCCTATTAAATTGATCAGTTTTAAAATGTGGCAATTTTTGGAATTTGGCGTGTGCTCTATTTAAAAAGACAAACACATAAGGGTTTGGAAACAGTAGCCAGCATGATAGACTCCGCCATGAAAGCTTTCGATCTGTTATAGAAAGGCTCATAGTAAGTAATTACATTATTTTCCATGTCAGCATTCTAGTTTTGTTGACTGACTTTAGCTACATGAGGCAGCCTGAGGACATTCTTTGCCTGCTGCGTACCAACGAGTCTATATGTTTTTACAGAGTTAAATAATGTTGTTACCGATGTTTTTATGTCCCTGGATGTCTTCCAGCACGGACCTCTCCTTGTGAAACCCATAGTCTCCTCCCTGAGTGTCGGCCTGAAACTCCTTGACAGCGGCGGTGCTGGCTCTGCCCGAGCTGACCCGGTACACCGAGGCCGAGACTCCCTGGCCGAGCCGCGACTGGACGGTCCATATTTCGCCGAAGATCTCGAACAGTACCGGCTTCATGCTCTGGTCCACGCTACCCTGCGGCGGCTTGATGCTGTCCGGGCGCGGTGCCTGTTCCTTTGCACTCGACTCGGAGGAGCCGCAGTGGGCCATTGGGCAACGGCAAATGGGGGAGACAGGAGGAGACGAGCCAGCTAGTTGACAGGCGGGAGCAGCTGCAGGAGCATTGCAAACCTGGCTCTATGAGCGCCACATAAAAACTACCAGGACGCGTCAGCGACAGCTAGCAGACAACGCGGCTACACCGGCAACCTTGTTACAACTTAGCACGGAGCAATACGTGGGCATATCAGACTACTGTTTGCTTACCGAGGCTGTCCAAATGAATTCACGCTAGTCAGCTGACAAAAAGTTCGCTAACTAAGCTGCTCCAAATGGCTCAACTAGCCACTGAGTTTGAGCACAACACGTCCACGGCGCGCGCAGGAAAATAGTTCCACCATAATGTACCAGATATTCCTACGACATCTGTATCGGGTAATAACTCAGGAAAGTGTACCAGTTTTAACTACAGTAAAGTTTTGCCTGAATTGTAAGGTTGTTGACATCAATCTTACTTCCGTTTCTGCTTTGCTCTCTGCAGGTTTGCGGTGCGTCTTTTCCCGCAGTCTGCCCCCTGGCGGTAAGGAGAGTCCCTACATGTTTTTTCCTTCCCTCTAAATGTTGCTTTGTATGGAAGCCGAGAACGTGCTTGCAATTTTTAGTTTTTAATGTTATTATCTATCTATTTATGTTTTCTCGAGAAAACGAGCTTTGATATCTCGAGATAACGCGTTAGCCTACTTATAATGTTAATCAGAGATCAGGAGTGCCATGCCAACATGCATAGATGGCATTTTGACAACTGTAAAAATGTCAAATCAAGGAGTACCCATTATTGATCAACGCATCAGACTGTACTTCAATCAAGGTCTAAAGCAGGCAGAAATTGCAATGTGTCTTTCTGTTAGCGATAACATTCAGATCGGTCCTTTAAGGAGAAGACTAAAATGAACCTGTTATCATGATGAAACGAGCTTTGTTGTCTTGAGATAACGAAATAATTAACTTGTGAAAGAATTGCAAGCACTGCCATTTTTGGCTTCCGTAGCTCCCATCAAAACGTTTTTAAAAAATTACAGTTCAGGCTACTAGATATGAAATGAATTGTCTTCAATTCAAATACTGCTTGTGAAAGTGAAAAACACAAACTGCTGGTTTTCTATCTAAAACTCTTCAGCTATGTAGGCTTACATTTACTGTATGTGGTTACAAAATTACTAATCTATATTTTACAGGTTAAAGACTGGGTGATCCTGTTACCATACAGGAACTCTCTGCACACATAAAATCTACGTATCACTGTTGTGAGGTTTGCTTTTGCATTTTTTTATGTTGCCAGTGCTTCACGAAAAATGAATAGAAGAAAAAAAAACAAGTAAACCTAATCAAGACATCAAAGCCTAATTTTGTATGTATTTAATGTATGTGCTGCTCCATGGAGGTTTCCTGTCTCTTTCTCTTCCTTTGGGCTCTTCCATGTCCCTCATCTCCTCTTTGGCCATGAGGAAGCAGTAGAACTCAGACATTTATCATTATAGTCGATAAACAAGTTCCAGTTTTTGCCCACTTCGTTCCTGTGGTCTGCTTTATACAGTAACACATTATGAACCATATCAGGGTAGCTTGGAGTTACCAGTCTGCCAGTACAAGTGGGCAATATGGACAAAATGAGCATTGAAATTATTATCACAACATGTCTCCATATTATATGCAATATTTGCTAAACTACACAAATAACAAGGTAAAAAGTTCAACAGTTTCCTGCCACTGAGTCATTTAAACAACTTCAACAAAAACATGTTGCTACAAAAAAAACTCTGTATATGTTTTTCAGTACATAGGCTCGCATGCTGTGGTAGATTTGGTCAATTTAGACATAAAAAGAACTGAACCACAATACATCAATATGAGAACTTTTTAAATAATGGCCAGCCCTACCTGGAGCTTGGTGTGGACTTCATGACAATTACTGGTGCTTCCATCAGAGAACAAAAAAGTCAAAAACATGGCAATGGAACCACTCCCAAGGAATCCACTTTATGCCCCTGTAAAATGTCCTAAAATTCAAATCTAAAATTGTGAGGTGAATTCATGTTGATATTAGTTGATTAATGATGCAAAAACTACTGAAAAGGCAAAGCCATGAACTCACAATAAAGGCTGTGGGTGGATTTTGAGTTCCTGCTAGTCCTTTGACACAGAGAGGACCAACTACAAAGACCTGCTCAGTGTCACTGGCATTAAGAGCGCCGTCTGGCTGACTGTATGTGGTGCCGTAGCCTGTAATGAAGTTCCTACAGTCGCCTACCACAAAACCAAAAGAACAACAACCAACTCATTTGAAGCAATTAAGATTTTTTTAATGTAGATTTTGGTTGCTCTCATTGATTCACAAAGGCATTAAGTATTCTCTAATTCAATGCATAGATGTGTGACTTTTTTTAAACTTATGCTAAAACATAAATATCTAGAACACAGTGCCTCTTAACCATTAAGCTTAACCATCTCCAACCTAATGCCATACCCCTTTAACCTATAATAATAAATCTACTCAGTCAATGCCATCAGATAAAATGTTCAAATCTCATGTTTAAACTTAACCATATAAGCTATAATTATATTACAAAACATTACATGTAAGTCATCTTCAGCACATACTGTTATTCTCCAATTCCTGCCTGCTCTAAACTTTGCTAGAATGTCTTTTGAAGTAGGGTTTTGTATTGAAATGTGACTTCATTGTACATATAGAGATTTTTCCAGCTGATTTTTCAGCAAAAGTCACTGCCATATGACTTTATTCTGTTAATACAAATATTTAGTGTGGTATTTGAACATGTCTCATTATTTCACAAAGCGTGGAAAACTTTATTAGAACCAACTGCAACCTTTTAAAACTAAATGAACCTTTCTCAGCTGAGGCACTCATATCTCCAGTCCCATAGACATATATATATATACATAGATATATATATATACATATATATATCTATGTATATATATACATATATATATACATAGATATATATACATACATATATATATATATATAGATATATATATGTCTATCTCCAGTCCGGCAAGTGTTTTTCACCGGAAATAGAGAAATCATCATACCGGAAAGGGAAATGTCACCAAAATGAGGTGGTGTTTTTGAACATTTGAGAGAAAACACAACACTCTTGCATACTTGTCCCGCTGAGGAGGCGTGTAAGAAGAGGTCCTTGTTTGAAGTCGCAGGTTTTAAACTGTTGAAACAGTAAGTTGGGGGCGCTGCCGACTGGCTAACGTTATGTATGAGCTGAACCGATCGTGCGGTCATTGAAATGTCGGGTCGTAAAGCAGATGCTCCGTGGTTTATGTTGTGACACCGGCCGTGGAGATGTCCGCGTTACACGCCGAATAAAAAGCGGACAGTAAGGCGGAGTTGTTGCCAGGAGAAGCTGAAGCTAGCTAGCTGCTACTTTAACTGAGCTGGAGAGGAGACTTGTTTTTAGCTCAAGACTAGAAGGCAGCGGCCGCTTTGTCTTAATACGCTGTCTGGCGGTAGTAGCCTGATTTCTGCTCATTGCTTGCTAACGTTACGTTGAACAGGGTTTCACGTTCGAGCTGCTGAGGCGTGGCTGTCGCGCGTGACTTGAAATCAGCTGACAGAATTGGATTTAGGAAAGATCTGGAAATTGTCTGGGGTTTTTTTCTTGAAGATATTACAGAAACCATTTTGGCAAAATGTTGGTTTTCGGCGTTTATTCTGTGTGTTCTCTAACAGAAATTCCACATCCGGCAAGATAAGAGCTATACAAATACAACTTGCCCTGCATAATCTCTGTATTGCAAATAAAATAGAGGGTGTTTTACATGCAGCAATGTAATGCATTATAACATTACGCAATAGAGAGGAAAGTCAAATCTGTTCAAACCAGAGTGCAGTAATAAGTTGTCATGAATCAGTCAAAGGCACAGGAAAACGACAGTTTTAATTAGAGTTTTAACAGAGGAGGGTGTACAGTATGCCACACCAAGTTATGCTTATTTTTGTAGATGTCCTTCTAAACTTTGCATTTTCTTCTCGCAAATTACTCAATATCTTAACTTCTTCAGGATTAAAAAAATAAAACATGGGGAAAAATAGTTTTTGGTTGAACTGATCACAACTTGTAGACATGCAACCAATGATGAGGTGGCACAAGCAGCAGACATTGTTTTGTTTTACGGGATCACAAGCCAAAAAGGGTTGGAACAACAGTTTCTAGATCTTCAGGAAGTTGGTTCCATCTGTGTGCAGCACTAGCTGTCTGACTGATTCCTAAAGATCTAAGGAATCTACTATAGGTTTATTTTCTTTAAGCATATCAGAAATGTATTTTGTGATATGTAAACTTATCAGCAGTGAACAGGGGTAGTGTGCTGAGTTCTGCTGGTTCTTGTTAGAACTCTGGCAGCAGCGTTCTGCCTGTGCAGAAGTTGTCTTTTTGGGACTGTAAACAAAAGATCATTACAGTAGTCTACCTGCTGGAGATGAAGGCATGAATGACGAGTGATAAAACACACCTTTACTTATAGTGCCTTGATGTGGCTGCTGAAGCTCGCATCTGGGTCTGTGAAAATACCAATATTTCTAACTTGGCCTTTAGTCTTTATAGTTCTGGAGTATAAAAAAAACTTCTGTGTGTTTTCTCCTTGTTGCCATATGCAGTGATTTCTGACTTTACTTTTATTTAATTGAAGGAAGTGATTCCTGATCTCCTTTTTTTCTCCTCCCAGAGAGTGTGCTGTGAGGTTACAGCATGTTGTGCCTTTAGAAAAAGCTCAGTTTGGTGACCTTATGAGGGAAATGCAAGTCAGCACCTGTTCCTCTTCCTTGGACAGTCAGAGGTTCTGTGCATGATTTGGCTCATTGTTCTGCAAAAAGAGGAATCCTTTTTCACACAACTGTAAACAGAACAGACTTAACTAAAAACCTGTTAATATTTCCTGTGAAGACACTCCTGATGGTTTGCCAACTGTAATTCCTTTTGTTGAGTTGGCTTTATATTTTGGCTGCCGTGCTCATGCTGTATTGTTTGCTTTATAAGAACGTTAACTTGATATACTGGTCTTCAGACGGCGTAGTCTCTTCAGGTGTGCCTGGTAGTGCTTTGAATAATAGTTTTGGGAAAGTCTCCCTAGCGTGCATTGCACTGCCTCTTTGAAACTGCAGGTCAGTGGGTTTTTTTAAACTCTTTTCTGTAATATATGAGTGATTGTTGAATATTTCTTAACAGTGCTGTAACTCCTACTGAACCTCTCATGACTTTTGACTCTTCCAGTATTTCTTTCGCTGATTCATACCCTTCCCATTTACCCCCACTCACACAGAGTCAACTCGCAGTACAGTATATTCTGTTGTGGTACTGTAAATTGTCTCTACTTGTTATCTAGTGTGCCTAATATTCTCCAGATAGTTTCCCACATGCATTATTTACTCTGCCTTTAAGAATTGATCTTGTTTTTGTGTTTTGTCAGAGACCAAGTTTTGCATCCTGACATTCTCACTGTGTGACCTTTACTTAACCATGTTCATTTTTTGAGTGGATAGTAGTGAATCACATTGTGTGTTGCTCCAAAAATGAAGCTTCTTCTGGATGTCCCAGTGTTCCTCCGGGTTTTGCACAATCCTCCTTCTTGTCTTTATTCAGTTCATTTGTCAGTCCAGTTGATACGGCTAATAAAAGGGGTGTATATTTTTGCATAAACGTCTTGCTACTGCAGCTTTAAACATCCGAGTGAGCCGAGCAGCTCCCCTCACTGACTGAATCATGCTCTCCTTGTCCTTCTTAAGGTGCTTCTGAGAGGCATGAATGACTTTGCAGTTCTCAACACGGGGCGGAAGATGCCCCTCCTTGGACTGGGAACATGGAAGAGTGAGCCAGGAAAGGTAGAGGCTGCACTTATATCCCGTTTTTGTTAAAAATAGGTGGCTTCGTATGATTTCTCTCTTACAGATGAATGTCATAAAACAGGTAATATTGCATTCTGCCTGTTCAGTCCCACTTCCCCTCATCCTCTCTCCAAATGCAGAGCTATATCTGTAATTTCAGACATTAAAGCTGCACTAATCAATATTTTAAATCAATCAAATGACTGTGTTAAGTGAAAAGTGTTGCTTTATGAACTCTCATAGAATTGTCACTAGACTCTGCAGCTCCCGTCAGCTCTGCAGAGCATTTTAGCCTCTTTTAACCTATTGTTTTCTGTTTTCAGGCCCGCAACTTTACTGTTTTTAGTTCAGTCTCACCACTCTCATTAACACCGTTTCCAGTAGTTTTCAGTGAAAAAAAAACTTTTGATAAACACTGTACACTACCTGCCCAGCACCAAACAGCAGACAGCCAAAGTTAGCAACTAGCTGGTGAACACAGTGGAACTGTTAACTGTTTAACAGGTTCACCATATCAACTTTATAAGGTCAATGTTGCAAGTTGCCAAAAGAATAATTGAATGCTGCCTCAAATACATACAGACCTACGCGTCTATGCAATCAAATATGGAAAATCTGTTACATTTTTGTGTTTCCTCCTGTATTCAGGACAAACAATGAATGTGAAAGATGGAGCTGCAACGATAAGTCGATCAACAGAAAACTAATCGGCAACTAGTTTGATAATCGACTAATCATTTGTTATTTTTCAAGCAAGAATTCCAAAAATGTTATTGTTCCAGGTTCTCAAATGTGAAAAATTGCCATTTTTCTTGGTCTTACATTTTATTACATTTATTTTTTTAATAACAAATAAATTGAATACTTTTGGGATTTGGCTATTGGTTGGACAAACCAAGACATTTGATGAGGTCATCACATATTGTGATGCGCATTCTTCATAGTTTTCTAATGTTTTATAGACCAAACGATTCATCAATTAATTGGGAAAATAATTGGCAGTTCCGCACCTTGCCAATTGATGGCCATGCCGGCAAATAGTCTTATCGGTGCAACCTTTCAAGTGAGTGTTTTCATTTTAACAGTAGTCCTATTTTGCCACTGTCACAGGTGAAACAAGCAGTCATTTGGGCCTTGGAGGCTGGGTATCGCCATATCGACTGTGCAGCCATCTATGGCAATGAGGTTGAGATTGGAGAAGCCCTACAGGAGTCACTCGGCACCGGCAAGGTAAAACACCTTCACCAAACTGCATTAGAAAACTTAAAGTATCAGTATGAAAGTGTTCTGTTCCATAACGCAAAATAACAGTAATATGTTCTTTGGGATTGCTAGATACTAGGGTTCACAGATGCTGAGATCTGTGTCTTTCAGATTTCACTGTCCAGCCTGGACTTTGTTGTCTCTATTGTCCTAAAATGTCAACCCACTTACAATCCCTCCATAAAACGTTTTACCACGCTATATCTGACATCTTGTCTGTGCACCAGGCCCTGAGACGAGAGGATGTGTTCATCACATCCAAGCTGTGGAACACCCAACATCACCCAGAGGATGTGAAGCCGGCCCTCCTGAAGACCCTGAAGGACCTGAAGCTGGAGTACCTGGACCTCTACCTCATCCACTGGCCCTATGCCTTCCAGTGAGCTCAACCTCCACCAAGGTCTAATAATGAGATGATTGGCTCGTTATCCCAAGAAAATCACCTTTTGTTTTCTTGAGATAACGAGATAATTCATATGTAGTCTTAGTCTGTAACATGCAGAGGGCCCATACTTAATAAATGGAGAGCAAAACTACAGTTTCACTTTTGTTCCTCTTCTAAGCTCCCTCTTTGTATCTCCTAGACAAGGAGACGTTCCTTTCCCCAAAACGGAGGACGGCACCCTGCTGTATGACGACATAGACTACAAGCTGACCTGGGCTGCCATGGAGAAGCTGGTGGGGGAGGGCCTCGTCAGATCCATTGGCCTGTCCAACTTCAACAGTCGGCAGATTGATGACGTCCTGTCCGTTGCCAGCATCAAACCCACTGTCCTACAGGTACAGGGTGTTTGTGATGATGAAAAGGTTTATCTTAATTGTTAAGTGTAAATACGCGTTGTAGCATGTCTCAAGTTTGGCTACGGATGACACTGGTATCGCTGGATTTTGGTTGTGCAGGTAGAGAGCCACCCCTACCTGGCCCAGGTAGAGCTGCTGGCCCACTGTCGGGACCGGGGCCTGGTGATGACGGCGTACAGCCCTCTGGGCTCTCCTGACCGGGCCTGGAAACATCCAGAGGAACCTGTTGTGCTTCAGGAGCCTGTGATCGCCACCCTCGCAGAGAAATATAAAAAGTCCCCTGCTCAGATTATCCTGAGGTGATTTCACTCTTCAGTTAACTGATTATGTACTCTTTTTAGCAAACACACTTTATCTCACAGGCTATCTTAGTGGTAAGATTTCTTAAAAATTTAAAAAAGTCTTAAGTTTTCAAATTTAAGAACTTAAAACAATGAAAATGTCTTGTTATCACATGTTGGTAGCATAATATGCATCCCATCTGCTTTACTAAATACAGCATGATAGCACGTACGTACGCATTTGTAGTTTTACATCAACACCGGGCAACATTGCGGGTTTTAAAAGGTTTGTTTCTGTATTTAGCATTTTTAAATGGTTTCCATGTAGCATTAAAGTTCATTATTGGAGGCAACCACAGGATGGGTGCAAGACAGAAAAATGGACTGTGGCATGACAGTTGAATATGCAAAACAATTTCTCTTATCAAATGCAGTGAGCAGTTTAAATACATATTAAAGTGGTGCTTTGGATCCAAAATACAGTCAGTTAAACGTGCAGTTCATTTTCTTGGCCACCTGGGGGCAGTGCAACAAGCTGTAAACACCACAGTAACATACAGTACAGTATATACAGTATGAAGCTGATATGGTGAACTTGTTAGCATTTCTTTGCTAACTACCAGAAATCATGTGTACTCTACTACTATAATTTTCTAAATGATGCTGTAAGTGTTGGAAGTGCACATTGCTGCATTATCAGTCAGGCACTATTGAAAACTAACGAATGAGACTCTGGCATGCTTTGAAAAACTGTTTCTAGCATTGTCAGGTACACTTGATTTGTAGTAACGGGGCTAAAATATGCACTGGTACGGTCAAGGAACTCTCCAGTGACCGTACATTTCATTTCAACACAAGTTTGTTGCATTTGCAGGTGGCAGACACAACGGGGAGTGGTAACAATCCCCAAGAGCGTGACTGAGTCCCGTATCAAAGAGAACATTCAGGTGGAGTAAAAATTCAGTAATAGCAATTGATTTTCATTTTTTAGTTGCCCTTCTTTCATGAGATTTTCTAAATTGTAAAATATCTCATGGAGGTTATGCTGGAAAAAGCTGTGCACACGTGTATTACATTTTGTGGTCCAACTCTGGTTTACAATTGCAAAGTATGTTGTGTGGTGTTGATATCATTTTGTTTGTTGTCAGGTGTTTGACTTTACCCTTGAGGCTGAGGAAATGAAAAGTATTTCAGCACTGAACAAAGGCTGGCGCTACATTGTACCAATGATCGAAGTGAGTATTGAGTATTATATTTAAATCCAGTCTAATGGGAATCTTTATTTCCCATCTAGCTGAATTTATAAGAGATAATACTGTATACAGGAGCCTGGGATCATAACAGAGGAAGCCCTGGTCCTCATTGCCCTGACAGGTCTAAGTATGATTTTAATAGAGGTAGTGTTCTATGGTGGTGAAGCTGTTTTTTTTTTTCTTTCTTTGTACTGCCTATGTTTGAACGGATTGTAACGTAATGTAAAAATGAGACCTTCCCCGACCTCCGCGGTTGCCTATAACAGCTTGTGAACTGATTTCATAAAGGACCAAAAGGATGTGACGTTTTTGCACGCCTCTCTCCAGCTCCCCTACAGCGCCAACAGTGTGCAACACTAGCTAACGTCAACAAACGACCGGTGGAGGTACCAGATCTGCCAGGCCGAGCATATCTGGTACCTCCACGGCACCCACCACAACACAAAGTCCACGTAGCATGCTAGCTAACAGTGCCAAATTGCTAGCTAGCTAACATAGCAAAATACTGTCTTGAGTGGATAACATCAGCTAATTCATCCAGACTCCCGGGGCTGATCTGGCTGGTGAATTAGCTAGCTTACGGTTTGCAAATTACTTTACTAGCTAACGTTACGAAGCGACCAACGCTAGATCCATGCAGCGTAGCTAAGTTACAGCTAGCTGGCTAACCTTAGCTACCAGAATACTATCTGAGTGGATATGTTAGTTGGCTAACTTGCCAAATTACTTCACCAGCTAATGTGATCCATGATACTAACTTATGTTGATTTTAGCCAACAATAAATGATGTAACTTAACGGTTGCAAAGAGCCATGCAAGGCAGGGGCTAACTAGCTAACTGTAAGCTAAGCTAAGGTTAGCCAGCTAGCTGTAACGTAGCTAAGCGGCATGGATCTGGCGTTGGTTGCATCGTAACGTTAGCCGATGAAGTAATTTGCAAACGACAAGCTAGTTAGCATCATGGAGCCAATGGTCCAAATAAAATATAGGAACATTACAGACAGTAACGTTATTCTAAATATGATTGCAAATCACGTTCAGTCTCGTGTATGTCACGTCACTGTTTTGGCTGATGCCCAGGATGCTCACTCATCGTAACGTGCCTATGGAGCGCGAGCAACAGGATGCTGACTGCAGTTCACTTAACGGCCACCAGGTGTCATTAATAACATGGACTTTCTGGAAACTCCATATACTAGTACTTTAAATGCCCAGGATATTGGCACAAAATGTCAAATATTGGAAGTTTTAACTTTAAATGACAAAAATCAGTATCAGCCCTGAGACTCACAGTGGATGAGCCCTTCTCAAGCAGTTTGGCGAATAGTAAAAACAGTTAGTGTGTGTAATGGAAAAGCACCAGACTACCTTTGAAAAATTGCCAGCTTTAACAAGTGAACATAAACACATTTGTCATGAGCAGAAGGAAATTTAAATTTGTTTTGGATGTTGCAGGTGGAAGGAAAACGTGTTCCCAGGGATGCAGGACATCCTCACTACCCTTTCAATGACCCCTACTGATGCCTTGCACTACAACCTGAATTTTGTGCCTTCAACAACCCCACCAACACCACACATCACCCTCCCACATCACTAATAGATGTTCCAGGATCCTGGCATTGGAATTTGTCTTTAGATCATGTCATATCCCGCACTTAATCATTAGAACATTTCAAGTTATTGTTGGTGATGAAGACTGGAAAATCTGGTGACTGTATGCATACTGTATGTATTATTTTTTAAATAAACATTTTGTTACTTCATTTGCAGATGTCTTTATTTAATCCACTTGATTTATGAATGACCCCTATGGAACTATGTGGTGTTGCACGGTGAAATAAATTTACTCAAACTATAAATGTCATTAAACAGATTAAACATCAATCTGGAGTTAAATACCATATGTTTGATACTGTAATGCAGATGGTAAAGTTTATTTCCAAGATTTTGACTGTTTGTATGGTGTCGATCCATCAAAACTCTTTAAATTTGAGAACATTGGACAAGAAAAATGATTTGAGGTGTTCTATTGTTCCACAATGCCAGATATATTGTACATCTTGTGAGTCACTTTAGTAACTTTAAAACATATTGAAATGTTGCAAAGGTTTGTAGTTAAGTGTAATTGTTTACAGTTAATTCTTTCAGAACAGAAATGTTAAATTTTTAAACACTGAATTTCTTATTTTGGGATTTACTTTAACAAATGCATTAAAACAATGACAGTCGTGAAGGTGTAACACTCAGTGTTTAAATCATTATTTCTTCTGAATGCACAAGTGACAGCAATCATGCTTTACACTACACTTTTTCACCAGCAGGGATTCAATTCAATTCAGTTTCATTACCCCAGGATGGGGTCATCTCATTCAAATCACATGATGAATTGATACAGAGACTTAATATGACATGATTTTAACTATGAAGCACATTTAAAACAATGTATGACATAATTGCACTTTTACAAAAGCATTCAAATCTTCATGACATGCTCTATGACTGATAACAAAAAATAGTAATTTTTCCCATAGTTGAAAAAATATGATTTAATTATGTAAAAAACACATTTTAATAAGGACGTGGCAAATGTCTCTTGTTCCACGCATGGGGGTTCCGTAATCCAGCACATTCAGTACCAGTGGTCACATATGATGGTAGTCTCTCATCTCCTGCAGCACCTCCTCTAAGGCTTTCTCCATTGTCAGTTTGGGAGGTCTGTGCTTGCGAATGTACTGTGGAAAGAATGAAGAAACGTAGACAAACTTATGTGTGTGAATTATCTACAGGTTTCAGAAAGCCAGATTTTAATCTTTTAAAGCTGGGGTAAGCAAAATCTGTGCAACCTAGGCAAAACCTTCCGCCTCTCTCTCTGCTGCCTCGTATCACTCCGCTAAGCCCCTCCCACCAAACCCACAACTTCGACCGGCAACAGAAGGAGCAGGTTCCCCAGTGAAACTGTATCCCTCGTAGGGCTCGCTCTCAACGGCATGCGCCTTACCGAGACCCCGGTCCCTCTTGCTGCGACATGTCTTCTCAAAGACGCCCCTCCAGCGCTTCGCGGCCGCAGAGCAGAGCGCCCCAGGCTTCAGAGGCAGCTACAACGCCGTCCAGCAGCAGGAAGAGAGGCTAGTACACCAAACACACCACTGTCCCCCCTCAAAAGTTATTCCCCACTGTTTGTCATCATGCCTCTTTGCCACTCATCGTTATGAGCACCATAGCATCGAACGTAATGAGCCAGAATCTCCGTGTGGAGCCGGACGTGTTGTTTTGTACTATACGCCGCTGTAGGCAAAGGAGGTGTTGGAAATTTATCACAAGTTGCAGAATCTTCGGCAGGATTTTCCACCATTGAATCAGGCTTTCACCATCTGAAGGAACATGTACGTGCGTCTGCATTTGTAGAACAGCCAATACAAACGCACTGCCTCTCTGAAATAACCTGTGATTGGCCAAAGTCTCCCGTCACGGGCTAGATTTCCTAAAGCCTGAAAACAGAGCCAAGAGGGGGGGCTGAAGTAGAGGTTTGCTCTCAGACCACTTGAATTACAATATGCTGAACGGTTATTATGGATTTTTTGGCCAATGACGCCAAAAAATACTGCCTACCCAACCTTTAATGCATTTCGGAATTTGGAATGTAACACCAATTTAAAGGACAACTGGTTTCTGTTCATTTTACTTGTCTGTCTCATGATACTGATCACATTTTCTACTCCACTGAATGACAGACCAGGTACATCGCAGTCAGTGAACACAGGAAAGCTGTGTGCAATAAATGTCTCATCATGCAGCAATAGATATGGTGGGAAAATGTCTGAAACTGTTTTTTCCCTTGCTGAGTCAATCTTTGCAGGAAAAGCCACCGACAACTATACACTAGTATGTAATTGTGAGCATATCTGTAAGTGTACGTTACCTCCTTGGTGTCCTCTAGCGTGGTGTATCTGTAGTTTGGTGGTTCCAGGCTCTGCACCAGGCGGGAGTGAAGATGTCGGCTGCTTTCGATGAACTGCCTTGTCATGGCAAGTTGCTGTTTCAGCATTTCATTGAGTGCAAACACAGCTGGATTGAAGGTGCTGAGAGCTGAGGGAGGGACATAGTACACACAGAGCACATTAACTGGGTTTATGGCAAATGCCGTCTTACTTGTTAAGGATTCTGCCACTACTAGTACCACTAGTGTGAGATGAAAAGAAGTCAGTGATGGTCTTCACCAATACCTCACACTAGCTTTCACAGCTGATTTAAAAATGCATGTAAACAGCAAAATGTAGAACTTTTAAAGGAATAGTTTCTATTAAAATAAAATACACTTATTATCCCGAGTTAAATGAGAAGATTGATACCTCTCTAATGTCTGTATGCTAACTATGTAGATAAAGCCGGGAGACGGTTAGCTTAGCTTAGCATGAACATTGGAAATAGGGGGAAACAGCTAGGTAATAAAATCCACCAACCAGCACATCTAAAGCTCACTAATTAACATGTTATATCTTGTTAGTTTAATCCGCACTGGACTATTTCTTGGCTATGCACAATGACTTCCAGGAGTCTAATCTAACCATCTCCTGGCTTTAGCGCTATATTTAGCATAAAGGCATGAGGTTGTTATCAATCTCCTCATCAAACTACAATATCAATTTCACAAAATGACAAACTGTTCCTTTAATCACTGAAACGTTCTAGTGTGGCATGGCATGAATATATTTTGGGAACATTTTGCATGTGTTTTTTAAAACACATTGCCCATTCATCTATATAGTTAGCTATGACCAACAGCTACTATACAGTAAGTTACTGTTCAGTCAGTCCAAAAGATTTTTATCAACCTTCCTACATGTTCCATTGCAGCACAGCAAAGTAGACTCTTTGAACCTGAGTTTAACTTTAAGGGGACAGTGTGGTCCTCGACTTGATCTGGATTTCCTCTGCAGGTGTGCTTGCTTCCCTGCAAAGCACTAAGGTTATCATGTATTCATTTCATACCTGGTGTTTTAAATGCTGTGAGCCTCAGTGTGCCCTCTGGTATTCAATCAATGACGTTCTTTACCTCTAATTAGTGAAACTGCTTTCATGAATTTCATGTCTTGGTTTTAATGGAACATTTTATTATCACAAGATACAAGTGCTGTCCCATACCTTTTTTTTTTATCCCATAAATATCCTTCCTTTTATTCCACAAATGTCATTAGCATCAATCCTGCCAAATTCAATAGCATGTCACCCATAGATGGTGCAACAGCACCAAATTAAAATGGCCCTTCCACAGCGGTCAGAGTATGACTGACTTGAAATTTTGCCTCATCCTTGTACACACCCTAATACTCTCCACAAAGTATAGTTATCATCTGGATCCAGGTGCACGTTTTACTTTTTTAAATATTTCTTGGAGATAAAACAATTTGAAAAGATTGAGCCTTGGCAGAGGTAGGCTCTCTCAGCTTTCTAGTCTTCTACGTGTATTTATGTTGCATTTTATTGGGTCTCTTACCTTCCACCATTTCTGCACTGAGCGTGTGAGTGACCACTGGGGTGGGACCCATATAGGTCATGCCCACTGCAGGACCCAAAGTAGCCATACCTACAGAGAGAGGAGAGCCAGAAATAAGAAACGAAAACACTGAGCTGTTCCATGCAACACCTCTACTTTCCATATGTCATTGTCAAATGAATCCTTATAACTTGATGCCCTACCACATCTTAAATAAATATACAAATGCCATGTATGGCAGACTAACCGGCAGGCCGTGTGTAAGCCAGTGGATCAGGCTGAGTCTGTACTGCTGCCTCTTTTAAAACCTTTCTACTTGAAGCACGCCTCCTTGACTGGCGAGATGAAGTCTGGCTGCCATGCGATACTGAGGATCTGCTCCTGCTGAGTGTTTGACTGCAATTGGAGGTCTGTGAGGTGCGAGAGCAACTTGTGTCTGAGAAAGTGCTTGAGTAATCATCTTCTGTCCTCCTGCGGGAGGAATCCGAAGCCTCCTGTCTGACCTCCGATACCGCCTCCTCCTCATCTCCATCTCCTTGCACGTGCTCTGAAACCTGGCTGGCACTGTAATCTGGCTCCGTCCTGCTCTCACTCTCAAAGTCACTCTGGTAGTCCCGCACGCCCTCCCCCTGCTGTTCCTCTTCCATCTCCTTCTCCTTCGATCTTGGCAGCTGTTGGGGTCTGTTCGGGGATCCAGGAACAGGGGCACTGTGTTTGGCTTCTCTCTGTTTAGGCAGCAGGAAGAAATCACACACATCAGTCTAAGGAGTTCTTCGGGGGATTCGACAAGATCTCCAGTAAAAAGAGAAAAAGCTCAATTTTACTATAATTCATTAGACATTTTCCCAACTGGTGGATGTATAAGAATGGCCAATGTAATGCTACTGGTATAATTCTAACAACAAGTATCTCCCCATAGAATAAAGTACAATTTGAGTCAACAACAATCCAATCAAATGAGGGTGCATGATCTCAGTGTGGCCATCAGATTTTTGGGGGCCCCACTGGTTTAACACACAAGTACATTTAAAAAAAAAAATAAAGATCAGCATCACACAATTTGTAATCTTACTTGTATGTGAATACATATTATCAAATTATCATATTTCTATTTTTTCAAATTAGCTGAGCTTCACAATTTTCCACGTACCTCCCGGTAACTGCAGAAGTACCCCTTGGGGTACAAGTACCCCTGGTTGGGAATCACTACCATAAAGCACACATCCAAATAGCATTACATATTACACACAACTAATTTGTAACTTTACTTGATTCCCGCGTACATAATGAACTTCGGTCATTACACACCTCCTTTCCTGGTGTTTCCTCACTAAATCCAAAGGCTGCAGGGACAAGGTCGTCTAATGTCATCACATTTATCTTGAAGTCTGCAATTACACAAGATCATAACAGAATTGTATAAATGATAGTGTACATCCACAGAACAGAACATCAACACATTATTTAGTGTCCTACTACTATTAATGTATCAAATATAAAAAGCACCTGGTGAGCAATAACAAGAAAATGAATGTTATTCTAGGCTGCTGTATCAGTGATTCAATTCTCATAACACAGTTATATGTTCAAAAGTGGTGCATGCACTTATTATAATACCTGCATAATTTAACCCCTGAAAGCATAAGAATGGTGCCTATACATAAAAAAAGAAGAAGCTTGTCATAAACTTGTGATGCCCTGCACACCAACTCCTATTTGTCTCTGTTTAATCTACAAAGGGATGATTCATGTACCTTGTTGTCCATCTAGCATGCATGAGATGAGGAGTGAAGAATAAAACATGATTAATTAACAAAAACACCACATTTCCTCTCCTGTATGCAAAACGATGGGCTGAGCATTTCGGCGTCAATAAAACAATCATTTTGAGACATTGGTTTAACTGGTATTCACAGAGGGGAATTGACTCTTGATCTTAGCAACTACAACACTAACTGCCATCTTTCCTGATGCATTTGATGCCCCGATGAACTCCTCTCACCTTCAGAGGAAACTGCACTCATCTCACTGTGGGGATCTTCAGAGCCAGGCCCAACAGGGAAGAGCTCCTCCAGAGAAAGCACCTCACTGCGGCCTGACATGGAGGAGAGGGAGCGCTGCGGACTCCCCACCTTGTGAGGGGAGTTCTGTCTCCTCGAGGGAGGAGACGCGGACGGGGAGAGCGCAGAGGGGCTGAAGTGGGCCCGAGACTGACCGGTGAATCGAAAAGGAGAACCGCGGTGAGAAGGAGAGGCAGGAGAGCGGGGCGGTGGAGGAGGTGTGGAGTGGATCTTCTGACTGCTTTGGCTCAACATCTGTGAGAGGAAAGCACAAAAAAAACAGTGTCTGTCAAGCACAGGGTTTCTGCAGGGTTCACTAAGACCACATAGAATACAATGCAATACCTGTTTCATGATCATACCGGCCAAAGTATGAAATTATGATGGAAAACCAGGGACTATATGGCTTAGAATTATTTATTATTATATCACATTTTTCAGTATTTACCAGAAGTATATATAACAATAATTTCTAATGATTTCATTTATTAAATCAACACGACCTGGACCTGGATGAGCAACATAAAATGCATGGATGGATTAACCAATAATAAAAAAAAGATTAATTCATTGAAGTTTAATTAGGTTTTTGCTAAAACATACCCATTATGGTACAATAATGGTACAATATGGTACAGCTTTTTGAATATGGAGTGTTTCATACTGCAAAAGTGACAAAATTCAGTAAACTCAAAAAAGTCAGCATGCATACTGAAATAGGCTTGAATTTTGAGCGTGCTAGTGGTACACCCAAAAAACCCCAAACCAATAAATCTTTAGAAAAACATTTTCAATGTTTCTCTGTGAAGTTTAACTGACAATGCCATTCTAAAGTCGAAGTGACTGACATGAGTCAGAGCATGTGTTGTATCATTTCCTGTTAGTACAAATAAAACTGTAAAGTACTCTGATTTCTTGTGAACTAACTGCCAAAACAGTATGCAATGAAAATTACTATATGGTACATTCTGTATACAATTAGAATGTAGTATGGGATAGGTACACAGGTCCATGACTATATTACAGTTTACCTCACCTGAAGCATGATGGGAAGTGTAGTGCCAAATGCAAAACATAATGTATACAGCCCAATTCAAATTAAGAAAAACAATAGGTATGACAAAATACATAACAAACTTTTTTTTCTTTTTTCTCACGTTTTACACTATTAGTGCCTGTTTTGACAGAACTAAGGTTCCAAATGTCCCATCAGCATGGTTTTTATCACTGGGATAGTGACACCTGCCTCATATACAAATATTGCTGTTTTGAAAACCTGTGAACATACAGGCAAAAAAGGCTAAATGTTTGTTTCTCTTTGTGAGCCATGTCCATTGTTTTGCTATGGATAGTGAAGTTTTTCTGAACCAGAACATTTTTTCAGAAAAAACTGCACTGGAACATGTATAGTATAATAACAATATATAGCACGCTTTTCTAAGGCATGTAGTGACGATGCCGTAAGGCTGTAAATAAAGGGAGTGAAAACCAGGCAAAAGCAGCCCAGGGTTCAGAGTTGAAAGGTACCTTGTCCGCTGTTCTTATGGAAGAGGGTCTCCCAGGTATTAAGAAGCTGTTGTCTGTTGAATCCAACGAGTCTCCAAGCAGCTTCCTCATGTCCTCTTCATCACTTTCCAGACTCACACCACTCCCTAACCTCACTGACTTTGTCTTCAAACCCGCCGAAGGGACTACAGCATCAGCAGCTCTGGACCTGGACCTGACACCAGCATCTGGGCCTTTTGGAGACCTAGCAGCAGCACTATTGTTAACAGCTACAGCTGTCTTGTTCTTGAGGAAATGTTTCCCCTTCAGGCTCCGGTCACTGCTGGACTCCGGGGACTGGGCAGCTGGTGGGGGTGAGGTTCCCAAGACTGAGGTTAGATCCTCAGCAGGCTGTCTGGCCTGTTCCGGAGCCTGCTTTCGGCTGCGGATGCGGCTCTCAATTTGAGCCAGTCTACTCAAAGCAGCAGTCTGAGAGCCTCGCTGAGAAGATGACACATATCTGACCAGAGGAGGTAAGAGGGAGGAATGAAGAGAAAAACACAAGAATTGAGTTTCAGCAGCAGAGGTGAATATATCTGAACTGGAAATATTGGGAGTAGAATCAGTGGATCAGGTGATAGAAAACTATTCAATCTGGTGCTTAATATAACATTTGCTTCTCGTACGTAAACAGAACTGTACCTGGATTCAAGCACCTGCTGCGTTTGGCTCTTGCTAACAGGTGCCTGGCTGCTGTTGGTTGCAGGTGGTGGAGCCTTCTTCAAGAACCTGCTCCCTCCTCCACCCAGAGAGCTCTGAGGTCTGAGATCCTGGCAAAAGAAAACAAGGAGGGCTCAGACCACATCACAAAGAGAGGACGCTTGTTGTCAAATTGGACTTACAAATGCCCCACTGTGGAAGCTTCCTTGTGTCCTGAGCAATACAGCATCAATTAGAAATGTCTTCTAAAGTTGTTTACCTTGGTGGAATCCCCCTCTCTTTCCTGGGTTTCCCCAGCAGCAGCAGCAGCAGGGCCCAGGGTGTCAGCTCCATGCTCAGGAGCTGAGCTGACCGAGGACAGGTCACTCAGATCTGAAAATACAGTGTGTGTGTTTGGGGGAGCACCCACAGCACCCTAAAGAGAAGGAAAGGAAAGGCACGTTTCTGGTGTTACAACATCTCCCAAAGTAACGCCACAGTTAATTGAAACATGTTTAAGGCTTAAAAACTCACAGGATGTGCCCGTGTTTTGGCTGTAGACCCCTGCACGGACCCAGCGTCTCCTGTGCTGTTCCTCTTGGCGAACAGCAGCGCCTGAGCCCGGTCCAGAGCGGAGCTTCGACCGCCCCGTTTCCACATCTTTAAACTGACGCTCCCCCTAATGCTGTCTGGCTAACTAGCAATTACTTAATACACTTTATTGATATATGACATTACATGTTTACACGTTGTTGTAACAGTTACCTTAGCTAGCGGCTAAAGCCATGTTTGCTAGCTAACTAACGTTAACGCTATATACGGTGCACTATGAAAACAGTGCTTCATACATTCATTTCTAGGTCCTTCATAACCTTCTACAATCTTACATCACTTAAGGCTAGGCAACATAAAACGGCTCACAATGTTGCCAGCCGGCCGTATACTGCCTACTTCGTGCATAGCGACCACTCGGGCGTCCCTGGTCTCCATGGACGAGCTGCTGTTTACTTCTTCTTCTTCTTCTTTGAGGGTGTCCGGCAGTAGGCACCCGTCACGGCGCAGTACTGCCTTCTTCTGGACGTCTTTCTCATGTCGCGTAATTAGTCCAGTGGCTCTCGTAAAATCAAATAGCCGTTTTCTGCCCTCCACACTGTCTCCCCACTCTAATGTACTTATTATGACATGTGTCACAATGGCCTTTTGGATGTTTTCCCGTAATGAGAAGTGTACTGTTGAGGTTGCTGTGTCCAATCATTAGTAGGCTTATTGTTACATTGTTCTTTCCTGTTAGTTCCCCAACTTCCTGCCATTCCTACTTTATTTTGGATCGAGGGCAGATGTCGTCCTTCTGTTGTGTTATCCCCATACTAGTGCCACTCTTGATGTATTTTTCTCCGCACTATGCTTATCCCCTCAGATTTTAAAAGTCTAATATTAATTTCAACAAGTTCTTTTTTGATTGTTGCTTTTGCCAGTTTGCCTGCTTTTTCGTTTCCACGGATACCTGAATGTGCTGGGACCCACATGGATGTGATATTTTTCCCTTGACTAACTATTCTTGAATCGGTGAACAAGAGTTCTTAAAGCAGATCCGGCTGATTACTGTAGCTGTCTTAATGCATGTGGGTGCGGATACAGAGTAACTGCATGTGAGTATTTTGGTTGATGTCACCTGTACAGCTCAACTGTACATACATTCAAATAATCTGATGTTTTTTGCTAACTTCCACTGGGTAACTGGGATCAAGTCTAGTACACCTGACAATAACATCACCCACCTTTATCATTCTCATGGGTTCATCATCTTTCTTTCTGTTTTTATTTTTTCCAATCATCTTTGAATGTGCCAGGGCTTTATAGTCAGACACTCCCTCGGTGGGAAACACTCTAATGATGTTTGCATCCAGCAGAGCCAGGGGCTTCGCGAAGTGAGTGTCTGAGTGCTCTGTGTCTGCATCTGTGTGTAAAATCAGTTACCTTGTTTTGGCTTTACTTTGCCATCAACAAGCTAAAGGAAAACGTCCCTGCTGTTTGCAGTTCTCTCCCAGAGCTTGAGTTATCAGGCCATTCCTGGCCTTGGCATTGTTCCCGTATTATTCAGTACATGTTCTTCTTTTGCCAACACCTCTGCGTGTACCTTGTACACATTACTCAGTATCAGCCTGTATGAACCATCACCAGCTGTCCTTGTATCAGGTTTTTGCCTCTATACTGACAAACAGAATCCCCCTGAATTACATTTTGTTACCAGCGAGGGCACTGGAGTCATGTCCCCAATATATCTGAGCAGTTTTAGCAACCGGGGGTGTTCTACAATTAACAGAATCTGCAGCCATGCTAGCACTGTGAGACTGTACTTAGGCACAGCAGTGCATTATTTAGCATGCTGACATTCTCACGATGACAGTCCTAACTGTATCAAAGTATTGGACAAATTCAAATTTTGACTTGATGATGGCGCTAGAGGAAAAGTTGAGGGATCGGCAAAGGGATTACAATGCATTCTGAGGGGGGTCATGAATGTCTCCACCAAATTTCATGGCAATCCATCCAATAGTTGTCAAGACATTTCACTCAAAACCACAAAGGTCAACCACATGATGGCGCTAGGGGAAATGTCAGGGGATGTCTGTACAAAATTCCATAGCAATCCATCCAATAGCTGTTGAGATATTTCATTCTGGACCAAAGTGGTGGACCGACTGACACACCAACATTGCTATCCTTGGAGCCACTCCACTAGCATGGCTAATTACACATGGGGATATTTAATTGGGTGATTCCAATAATTTTAAATAAACTGTATTTAAATTTGACTACTTTTTTGACAACAACATAAATACATAGATGGAGAATTCACTTTTTCTGCACCAAAATTTGTGAAACACCATTTAGACAGTAATGAGTAAATGTAATCAATCAGTTGAATACATAAAATATGAAAAATCCAAATAATTAAAAAACATGTAGAGACGTTTTTGGTGTCTGGTCAGAATCTTCTGAGGGGGGTGCATTGGGGGCTCTAGACTTACGAGCTCAGCATGTCAACAGTCTTGGCTACAGTCCTGCAATGGGGAAAAAGTAGAGTGAAGAGGGAATAGTAAATGTGAGACCAGATCTTTTGATATTAAAGAACAGTTCAATCTACAGTTTGTAAAAACAGATTGGGAATAAGTACAAAACTGATACATAAATGGAGCAAGCAGTTGTTTGCACAAGCAGACAGGTGAGTTCTAACAACATACCTTTGCCCGAATGACTCCCGATGAATAGCAATTTTTACTTTACTGCTTGGTATATGCGCTCAGGCCAAAAACAAGTTTTTGCCTGCGTTGGGAGAACGGAGGAGGCTGTACTTTAACTAGGTCACAAGTTTTTTATACTGTAAATACCGCCTACGTGTGTCCTTTCTCTATCTCTGTTTTTGAATGGTAGATACAGTATGTATGTCTGCAAGGTCACATTTGTGATTTGTGATGCATCATCCTTTTTCTTCCTGTAGATTTTTGGTTGCACTTAGAGCAGCACTAATTATACGCTGAGCAATTATACGTACCTTTCACAGCAAATCTTTTTTAATTGCAGGAACATTTGTTTGCAGAAAAGCAGAGTGCAAAATGAGAAATATTACATTTATTTGATCCTACAAAAGACCTCTTGGATAAATAAATTCAGCTGAGAATAATCTTTCAATACTAAGAGTTGCCATGTCTCCACAGTCAACTTGTCAACTCAGTAATTAGTCCCCTTTCCACCTTTACTCTGAAATCATCTCCATTTAAAAGTGAGGGATTTCAAAAGTCAGATTCTGTTGCTCGCTGTTGTTACTGTGGTTTTTACGTTGTGGAAATTGTAATTCAAGGGTCATGGCAACTTGGAGGTTCTCTCTTGACTTAGGTCTTTACACCATGTGTTGCTTTCTTCCAGGATGAAGGTGGTTATGATGGAGTTTTTCAGAAAGCAGATCCCCCTTTTCACAAATGCAACCTGCAACATTGCTGGGTTTAAATATCCATGTTAGGAAGTGGGTTTTGGTATTCTCACAGGACATTACCGTCCCACATTGATCAGGATTCTACAGGGAAAGAAGAACAGATGAACAGTGGCGAGTTAGAATCAATGACACTAAAGAGATTGTTGTAATTTCTCTTACAGGTTCCTGAAATCAGTGATTCCCAACCTTTTTAGCTTGTGACTGAAGCAATGCCTATTTGTGACTTATTGCCACTGGTTCCATATGTCTCTGGGTTATGACCAGGTCAACCAAAGAGTGATCCTTTTTCCCTGTTTTATTTAATTCATTTTTAGAGGTCTAAAGAGGTAAAAGTATCCAGTAATTTACAAGAAGATTAGCCTGGTTCCAGACCTCTGAATTGATGCCCATATTTCAGATTTGTTCAGCAACACCGATCGGCTGTTTCCGACCGGTGGAAACAACCTTCAATGGGTGTTGTGCCCATTGATGGTTGTTTTGGCTGGTAGGAGAAACAGTTGAGAGCTTTGTTGGTGGGATTAAGAATGGGAACGTCATCTTCCTACATACCTTCATAGTTACCTAGCTACATTCATGAAAAATGCTGTAGCAACAGAAAAATGGTGGCAAGAGTGGATAAAATCAACACAACTGCAGAAGTTCTTTTAGGTCTATGTACAGAAATAACAAAAAACGTTTCAACCGTGCGCCACTAAACTAGCAACCGTAACTAAAGCTTCTGTGGTGACTGAAAATCACGAGGGTGGGACGGATTCGTCACTTTCTTGTGTTTGGTTATGGCGAAACTAAACAAAACCCCCTCTCCATATAAGAAATTGGCTAACATAAACAGAATGTCAGGCTAAACAAATCAGGTGAAGCAAACTGGCAATTCTGAAGCGTTACTGAAGCGTTCGAATTGTTCGGTCCACACCAACTCTGACGTTCGTTTTGGCCCTCTTTGTCATCAGATCCAGCTGTCTGTCTGTCAGCAGACCAGCTCCTGAGGTCTTCACCAATCTGTCTTCACCAGGCTGACTGACAGTTTTCAAGTAGGCTGCATGAGGATTATACAGGAAGAAATCAGCACTGTTTTTATTCATCGATTCACTGATTTTATCTCAGAGCAGTCTGCTTGTGGTTATGGCTCCGTGCTGCGTAGCGTCCAGATGGGTTACATCCCCAGGCCAGTGCATTGTGTGCATGTAGTTAAAACTAATCACTTGACCTTTTCCCCATTGCTGTTTTTCCTGTGTTGCCAGTTAGAGGTATTGTCTTTTAACGACATAACCGGGGTTAAAGAGACCCCCCTCAGCGCACAGAGTCAGACAATTTAACACAGCCACATTCTGATTAATTTCCTTCTTGTGTAAGGCAAATGGTCACCCTGATACAGAAGTGCACATTCAGATTGGAGTGCTGTATACCAGATAGTTGTCCCTTCTGTTTACTGCCAGCAGGTTCTGTCTGTGGCACATGAAAGTCAGGGTTGAAAACTGATCATCACTGTCACTCAGTACTGTTGCAACTGTCACATTTGTCAGCTCGCTGTTAAACAAAATCAAACCATCCCTCCTGCCCCTCTACATCCTATACCTGCAATAGAAGAGCCATTCGAGCTCGTGGTAGTTGATGGAATTGATGATGATGGGTCCAGTCCTCTGCCAGTTGTGACCCACACTTATCACAACCCTCTCATCTTTTTGTCCCGCATGTACAATCACAATCAGCAACTTTGATTGTGCAAGATTACTTTGAAATTCGTCACAAAAAGGGTTCAGAAATGTGTTTGCAGATGCCCTGGCTAGAGGGTAGGCATGTCATTTTGTGTGATTTATTAGGTTGGAAAAAAGTGCATGTATGTATAGTAGTGTGTGTGGTCCGCTGTGTGAGATTGGTCCTGATGTCAAGACGTCCATCTCACTTCCTGTCTGCTATTCTGAGGACACTGATTGGAGAGGCAGCCAGTCCAGATTTCCAATCAAATGGGTGCAATTTCATCAGATAAGCTATATATTTTCGGTTAAGTTGTCAGCCAGGCGGCTGTGATTTGATGTGAGCAGCACGTCACCTTGTCTCTAGATCTGTCTGTATATGTTAAGGGTTAAACTACTGTATAGACCAGACTTTCCACTGTCTGTGGAGATTCCACTTCCCTAAGAGCAGCACACACACACACACACACACACACACACAAAAGACTCAAAGCATAAAAAAAACACGAGGGTCCCGTGGTAACACAAGTATGACGCAACTCTGAGTATCTCTGAGTCAGTGTGGATTGATACATTTAATAAAATGGATCGTATCTGTATGGTGAGTGACGGATGTCAAAAACGCTTCAAAAAACACTTTCTATGATGGTTGGCCTTAAGAAAAGATAAGAGGAATGTCTGAAAAGTTAATAGAATTTTGTGAGCATAAATTGTTTTTTCTGCTTTCCTATCCTTATGATCACCTAACAAACCCTCAGATTTATCTTGCGACCATTTGAGGGGGTCCCGACATAAATGACAGATTTAAAACTTATTTCTGAATGTTTATCTCTGTGGCTTGCTTGCCAACCATACAAAAGGCTGCCCCACACCTCAATGTCATCACACATTGTCTGTATTTCAAAAAATGTTCTCATCAGTTTCATGATTCATAAGATATGAGCAATTATATTTTACACAGTGTGGCAGGGCACAGTTCCTATCAATTAACATGATTTTGTAGCTACAGTATAATTGTTGTTTTGGATGCTTCCTGTGAGCAACTGGCGTGATTCAAATTTGAAAATTGGTGGATGATGTGAGGAGTGTGATCTTTATTTGTTTGATGGCTGCATAGATAACATGCATATGTCATTATTACATTTACTTGAGTATTTACATTTTCTGCTGCTTTACACTTTTACCCTACTGGAAGTGTTGGACCCTTTTCACACATAGTCACAATTTAGTTTGCAGATAAAAATTTTACAAACAAAACATTTGGTCAGCTAAAATGATGCATTGTTATTGATTAAACTAACGAACAGTATATAAAGTAGTAAAAATCAGCTTAACCTCACCAAATACAACATTAAAATGTTGCTTACACATTAATGCTAGATTGGATTACTGTGGTGGTTTCTTGGTGGTCTGGAGGTCTACCCAGGAACACTGTTGCACATTTACACTGTGCTAGATCTCCAGTCCTTAAATCCTCGCATTGGCTACCTGTGTATGAGTTGATTTTAAGATGATTCTTTCAATGTTTAAATGTCTCCTGACCTGTTAATTAAGTTTCTATTTATTTTATATTTTTCATTAATTTTCAAAGTCTTTGAGAAGGTAAGTCCTGGCGTGAGGGACCAGGGTTTCAGTGAGGCTCACGCCGTGGAGAGTGAGCCCTACGAGGCATGAGGTTTCCCTCATCCCTCATTTTCCACTCCTTATGCTGCCGGTCGAAGTTGTGGGTTTGGTGGGAGGGGCTTAGCGGAGTGATACGAGGCAGCAGAGAGAGGCGGAAGGTTTTGCATTGGTTGCACAGATTTTGCCTACCCCAGCTTTAAGTCACTGTTGTCCACAACTTCTTCCTTATGCCCCCAAGTGGTCAAAAAAATCAGTTATTGCAGGTTTAAATAAGATTTTGCATATGGAACATTTACTTGTTCTAGTTTTACAGTGTAAGTAAAGGCTCAAAATACTTCTTCCACCTGTGGTATAAAAGCTTGAAAATGAAATAATTTTCCATTTATTATCTGAACAGAAATAGAACTTTATTGTTGTTCTTGGGCTTCATTGCCTGCCACATACACCAGATGCTAGGAATGAAAGTAACATTCTTTATGCCAGTCATTAAACTACATTGCCCACTTTTGACAGTGTTGAACCTTCATTACAGCTAAACATATACAGGCTGACAACCTCCAGATCAAAGCACAACAACCTGAGCTGCTGCGCACCAATTAAAAATGAAACAAATAAGAAACATTGGATATCATCTTTAAATATATGCTCACAAATCTCCTCCAACTTGACATTTGTTGCTTCATTTTGAAACTTAAGTCAGTTGTGAACTTGAGTTTCAAACCATGAAGAATTTGCTAGGAGGGGATTTGATGGTGCTGTAACAAAATTAGGGAATGTATTTTTTAACTACAGCACTCTGTGACGCACTTGCATGAAGTGAGTAGTCGGTGATAAGTGATGTGACGCAAATTGTCCAGAGAATAAATCTACGTTGCAGTATATGATGGGCTAAAAACATCACACAACAGAGAATGAATAATCTGAGCAGCTCCAACAGCAGCTTCAGTGCCTGGACTCACAAAACTGCATCAGCTAAGGTAAGAGGAAAAAATGTATAGACATTGCTCAAGGTGCAGCAAGATCAAAAGCAAGAGACAGCACACAAGCATGTGTAGTTCATAACTTTAATAACTTTGGAATATACACATAGGAGGCACTTGAGCTGCCAAATATCTTGCTATAAATCCAATGATCGTAAACATAACTGACTATGATAATGAGGTCCTTAATAATCTCATTCAATTCAAATCACATTCATTATTAGAATGAATTAATAAACAGAGATTGACATTATATTAATATTATTCAAATGAACTGAGCAGTCATGGTACAAAGTATTTACAGCTACAACATGAAGCTATGGTTTCTTCTTCAACACCATCAAAGCAAAACACAAACTGTTCCAGGACATGAGCATCAGATTGACAGCTGGGTATGTAACTTTTACACTTAACAAAGCACAGAACTGATGAATGCATATGTGCCAAGGTTTTCCTCAATTGGGTTCTAACAATTCTGCCCAAAACATTGAAAAAGCACCTTTGAGCCTGTTAATTAATGGAGAAAAAAAATCATTTTTTTCTTTCTTTGGGAGAGGTTCATGTCATTGTTCACAATTTACATAAGTGATTTATGATAGATTTACACTTTAAAGCTAATAGCATGCTAACATGCTCACAATGACAGTGCTAACATGCCGATGCCAAAAAGGTATAATGTTTACCATGCTCACCATCTTAGTTTAGCATGTTAGCATGCTAACATTTGCTAATTAGAATTAAACAGAGAGTACAGCTGAGGCTGATGGGAATGTCATCGGTTTTGCAAGCATTTGATCATAAATCAAAGTATTGGACAAATCAAAATTTTGACCTGACGATGGCACTAAAAGAAAAGTTAAGGGGTCATCAAAGTGATTACAATTCATCCTAAGGGAGACATGAAAGTGTGTACCAAATTCATGGCCATCCATCTAACAGTTGTCAAGACATTTCACTCAAAACCCTAAATGTTAACCTTATGATGGCACCAGAGGAAAGGTCAGGGATCATCAAAGTCATCGGGATTCATCCTCTGTGGACCATGAATGTATAAAATTTCATCAGAATCCATTTTATAGTTGTTTAGATATTTCAGTCTGGACCAATGAGGTGGGCCAACCGACAGACAGACATTGCCATTCCATTCTTTAGGCTGCTAGCATGCATAAAGAAAATTGGCAACCATGTTGTAAATGTGGCTGCTGTAGAACAGGCTGCCTGAAGATGCTCCACTTCTGAAATGCTACCAGTGGACATCTGAAATGAGATAAAGAGATGTGATGCAAGCAGAGTGTGATGCAGCTGCATCTGGTCGACATCTGGAGTTAGTACTGCACTCCCAAAAAGCTGGGAGAGACAGAATAAATCAAAGCAGAGAGGGAGATATCCTGAATTCAAGTTTGGGATCCTAGTATGGGTCAAGCTTCAAAAACAATAGAGCCAACAGTTCTCATAATGCACTCCATAACATATTTTGTTGGACCCTGTCTGGTAAACAGTCACATCATTCAAACTCCATGCCCCCAGTTTGTAACACAGGCTTTAGGTTAAACATTTGAAGATTCATGCCAAAGCTTAGATAACTCCAATGACATCATCAGGGTTATCTAAGACTTCATGATGAGTAAACTCCGGGGAGTGGCCCTGTAAGCCAGATGTTTTCAACGTAGGAGAAGTGTAACATTTTTCTTATCTCATTTTTCAATCAAAAAATAAATAAAACATTTCATCACAAAACATCCATTATTCAAAGCAGAGTTTGGAGCCAGCGGGTTAAACAGGAAACCAGAACAGGCACAAACAAATCGAACACACAGCATGTGGGTGAACTCAGAGAATTAGGCACAGCTAGACAGTTCACTAAGGTTTTAGCTGTTTGTCTCTCAGGTTCAACAAAAACATTTTCTGTGTTGTTTCTATGGTGTCAGTGGCTAATCATCATTCAGAGAATGTTTTGAGGTTATTTCTCAGAGGATCTCATTTTGAAAACAAGTGATGAACTCTGCTTTTTTTTTCAGTTTTAAAGAAACATAAATGTATGACCAACACGTGTTAACAACCTCTGGACTTTAGGGAATAAGCTCTACTAAATCAATTTTAACTCAGCTCATCTCACCTGACACCAATTAAAACCAGTGTATTTCAAATGATCAGTATTCAATTCTTGTGATTTTGCAGTCAGCAAACATCATTTTCCAAAGACTCTCTTCTGCTGATTTACCACCATAAAAATATTTGATTGTCTGCACATTTACCACGCATAATTGTGCCGTTTTGTTGGCTGTTTTGCTGCACCGATGCAAAAGGAAAAAATAATGGGAATTTGCAATGAGAGTTCTGTTCTGTATATTGATTATCAGGAGCAAAAGCACTTCTGTGTTGCTTTGATTCTGTACAATAGACACATTACACAAACACATATGACAACAAATAATTTTAATGACTCACCAAACTAAAGCAAATAAATGCTAAATGTAAAGCAACTGAGATTACATTTGCATCATTCTTGTTCATCTGCTACAGTTTTTCTTTCGATCAATACATTTGAATTTTTAAACACTGACAGGCAAATTCACAAAAGGATTGTGCGGCTTTTGTGGCACTAAAACTGCACAAATAAGACAAAAAGAAACTGTGTAATTCTCAGAATCAGACATGCAACCCTAACTGCGTCTCAGTGCTGCAGTGCTATTTGCACGTATTTAAATTAGGTAGAATATGCATACATTTGGCACAAAATTGGCCCCTTTCTATGCAAATGAGCCTCATTGCAAAAAAAGTCCAATTCACAAACACCAGCGCTAACAGCCACACAAAGTTAGAGTGAAACTTAGTGTCTTCAGAGAGTTGGTGGTAACTGAAGTACATTTAAAAGGGGTGTCACGCCCAGACTTTCCAGTGATCATGGCAGCAGTGATTGAAGCCAGGCGAGGGCGTCGTCATGCCAGGCGTGCTCGTGAGCGGCTATATTAATATCACTTTTTGATTGTAGCTCACGGTCTGAAAATTGCCGTTGTCCTGCCTAGTGTGTTCTAGGCGCAAAGAAACCATTTATAGCCTATTTTGCCACATGGATAATTGTAATCAGACAAGGGCAAATTGCACTCAGCTGAAAAACTTTATGGGCGTGTTTGCACTGTGATATCATCAGTCAGTATCTTTTGTGAATCGGACCTTGAGGCGGGGCAGATAGCGGTTGCAAGTGATGCGCAATTCATGGTGCTATCAACGGCCGCAATCCATTCTTTGTGAATTCGCCTCTGAGAATTTCTCTGAGGATTTCAAAAACTGAATCAAGCAAAGATATCTCTGTTTGATTATGTACCTGTACTCTTATAATGAGAAAAATACAGTGTAGTGATAGCAGGTAGGTAGCCACCAAATAGGAACCAAGATAAAAGTAGCTGGTCAAAAAGTCAAATAGTCCACCAGTCTATGCAGGACCCTCGACGTTGATAGAGGTCACAGTAGCCATGAAACAACGCTGGAAAAGGCGTTCAGGGTCCGGGGGCTGGTTGTCACAGTCCAGCTTGCCCCTTAGGAAGTGTTTCCTGAGGCCTTGAGGGCCAGAAGAGGCACTTGTATGACTCGGTCCTGGTCCTTGTGGACTTGATGTAGAGCCTGGAAGACAGAAAATTCACTTGTGTGTAAAGAGCCTGACAGAACACTGTCAAACGTAATGCTATTTAAACGAAAACTGCTGTTTATTACAACTTGTTTTATCTTGATAACTCAAGGCATCAGTTCTATCAGCAATGTATTCACCAAGTTATTTGCTGAGATCTCGGAACACATACAGGTTGTAAACAAAACAACAGTTTAGCTAGATTAGCTACCACTTTATTTGCAGGTAAAACCAAACATGAGCCAGTAATACAGCTATTAATCCCTCATTGCCCATGAAAACCATGAGTGCGCACAACTACAAAGTATGGTAGGTCAAAGTTGAACCAGGTAGTTGGTCTATAAACTGTGACTGACATTAACAATGGGTAGTTCGGGTAATAAATGTACCATTCGCTTTTGTTTTCTCTTCCAAATAAGTTTGACTGACCCGGGAGTTGTTTATAACATGCCTGATCGACAGATCGTGGGATAGTCATCGTATACAGACGAACGTGTAGTTAAAAGCCTGAATGAAGTTTCTGTCATTCAGGCCTGTAACTAGCATTGAGGGCACAGAAGACATGGGAAGAGGAGTTTACCTTCTATAATTACAAAAAGAAAAAAAAACATGGTACACTGTAATTTTTAAAAGCTGATTATGAAATGATGAGTCAATATCCTTAAAGGCCCGGCATACCCTCACAGGTGTTTTAAGCATCTGATTAGACCTCTGCTCAGGTTGAAGGTGGGCAGAGCTATGCTACTAGCCTGACATCACCACACCAATCTGCAAATGCGAGAGGTAACAAAAAACGGGACGGAATGGAGTGGTTCTATTGGTACCACCCACAACTTTTGCCGATGGAAACGTGAAAATAACCCTTCTGATGTGTAATGAACTGAACTGCTTAGTGGAAACGCGGCTTAATTGTCCATTTACTTTTCTGTTTGTGTACGGATTAAATGTACAAGATACAATGTGTTTACTTTAGACAGAGCCATGCTAGCTGCCTTACTTGCAGTCTTTATGCTAAGCTAAGCTAACCGCCTCTTGGCTCTGGCTTCATACTTAACACACTGACATGAGAGTCAGTGGCGGGCCGTGCATTTGGTACCTGGGCCTTCAGTGCGGGTTTACCGACTTAATCGACCACTATGATATTACAATTATACAAGCCATCAATACTATACAAAAAACGCAATATAACAAGGCCTGGTATTACAGAGGTCCTGTTCAGACCTGGCATTAACATCAGTCTTGAGTGATTGGATTTCAAGTATCCTGCTCTGAATGCGTCCATTCAGACCTGGTATTTAAATGCATCTTCAATGCGTCTTGAGTGGCAACATGGATCCGGATCTCACTAACCGTAACCGTGCTGTATGCAAATAAACACAGAGAGACAGCTGTTAGAAGACTTTCTTCTGGGGGTTTCCTTCTGATTTTTTTTTACATATATTCATCATTATACAGCGGCAGGATGTTTATGAGGCGCGCAGAGAGAGGGAGGGGGGTGAGGGAGCGAGAGAGAGAAGGCGCTGCGTAATCTCTAAATTACACAGCGCCCTCTCTCTCTCGCTGTTTATTCATCAATTAGCTTACTAATAATGAATTATGAGAGGCATTTCGCGTATTGAGAGTGAATACCATTGTTATTAAAACAAGAAACCCAGTTAAGACAACTCCAAACCTCTACACCACAGCCGCAACTGTGCCACGTATATCAGCAGTTCAGAATCAATATTTAATTGTTTTTATTTATAATTTAATATTTATATATGTAAATAAAATACATAATACTCACTAGAGTTGCTGATTATTTATTTATAGACAAAATCCATCCTCCTCTTTACGCAGGAAGACTTCAATGACTCTGTCATAGAGCTGATCTCTGCGTTTCAGTTCCATCAGCAAGTCCTTTTCTATGGCCATGGAGGCCAAGGCTGCGAGTCGCCTCTGTCCTGTCGTATTCCTGGCATACGTTTTTATTCGCTTGAGGGCAGAGAATGTCCGCTCGACAGTTGCGGTGGATATAGGAATAGTCACGGCCAGACACACTAATCTGTACAGCTGTGGCATGCTCTCACTCAGATGTTTGCTGTGTAGGAAATTGAGGAGATCATTGGGACATTTCCCTTCAAAGTCTGTCATGGCATACATCACAGTCAGTTCTGTTTTTAAACAGGACAGATGATCAAATAGAGCTCCGTGGCTCTGTGTCAAGCTGGAAAAGGCTGTATGCGGGAATTTTTTCCGATATGTCTGAAACTGCTGGTGGTCGAGGAGGGAGAGGAACATTAATTGTTCGTGATCTTTAAAACGATTCTGTATCTGGCAGAGAAGGTTGTCCAGAACACTGTTGTGGAGTTGCTTGTAGTGTGCGCGTATGTCTCCTTGCGCTGGCCCTCTCAGTGGACAGGTAGATGTCATCATACCGGTCCCTCTCTCGCTCAATGGTGTCACAAAACTCCTTCACCCTTGCCAGACAGAATTGCACATCCAGTGTTTCGTTCTGCAGTATTTTAAAAAGCACATCAGAGTGCTCAAAAATCCCACTGAATGCGTGCAGCAAAAAACAAAACTCAAAGTCATCCAGGCGTGTATTAAATCCATCAGCACAACGCACGGAGTCCTCGTCATATTCATCGCGATGTTCCAGTATGTAATTAAACAGCTCCTTGAGGGCATCTCTCTTCTCAAGAAGAGAGATGCCCTCTTGAGGTGTACTGCCAACGAGTTGGTGCCACACGAGGAAGACGTCGCAGGCAGATATCGTCCAGTAGTTGCGTGCGCTTCGGAGATCTGGAGAAAAATGCAGCAAGGCCATTGAGGTGTGCAAAGAAGATCTTGCATTCTTTAATCTTTGAGACCCCTTGAGTCAGTACTAAATTCAGTCGATGGGCATAGCAATGTACGAATAAGGCCATAGGTGCCCTCTCCTTAATTTTTGCCTGCACCCCATTTACTCCAGATGACATGACTGCTGCGCCATCATAACACCGTGCCACAAGTTTATCCAGACATCCATATTCCTCCAAGAAATTGACGATAAGAGCAGCAATGTCATCAGCTCGCCTGCCACTAGTAATATCTTTAAATGTCACAAACTGCTCCTTGACACCTGTGTCTGTCACATAACGCAGGACCAGTGCGAGCTGCGCTGCGTTACTCACATCTGTCGTCTCATCCACCATAACAGCGACAAATGGTGCCTTTTGAACCTCTTCTTTTAATGCTTCTCCTAAAACTTCACCAATAGCATTGATCAGATAATTTTGTATTCTCCCTGAAGTCCCACAAAACACTTTGTTTGTTGACAGATGGTAATGCAAGTCTGCATTGTTTTCAGCGAGAAAAGAAAGAAGCTCCACATAGTTCCCTCTGTTTGTGGATCCAGCACTTTCATCGTGTCCCCTGAATGAAAGTTCCTGTTTACCCAGAAATATGACACAATCAATCAGGTTTTTCAGTATCTCCCTATTTTTCTTCACCATTTCATTGTGAAGCTCCGTTTCTCTGCGCACTTGTTCGTTGAGCTGGAGATCAACTCTGGCTTCTCCAAATGTTCTCAAAAGCACCGCAGCCTGCAAGTGCCCCGCCGTGGCTTGATGTCGCCCCGCTGCCTTGGTCAGACAACTCAAGTTGGCAAACCCTCTGTGACTCCAAACACCAAGTCGATCACTTGCAAATAGCAGGCATTCCCAGCAATATAATTTGCAATGCTCCTCAGAGGCGGTAAGCCAGTGGTACCGCTCATAGGCACTGGTCTGAAAGTGACGGACAAACCCTTTTCCCGGCTGAGACGAGCTGGCTAGCGATGGGGTTGGCCGACCTCTCTTTACGATGTCCAGCTTTTCTGGAAATGTCCGCCTTGAAAATGGAATTTTAATAATTCCTGAGACCAAATCCATTTCTCCTTCTCCGTCAGCCATTGTGGGCATAAAATAAAAAAAATTCAAAAGTATTAATGTGCGCAGATCGCTGAGGACGTGCTTTGCTGGCAAAACGTGGCGGTGATAGCTTTGCTCTGACCATCCAATCAGAGGACGGAAAACTTCTGATGTCATTGTGGGCCAGCTAGCTAGGCGAATTTGAAAGCTGATTGGTTAAAAAAACAGTTCTGTTGCTATATAGTTTAATTAAGGTAGGCCTGCACTACTGATTCTGAAGGCCCTGGGCAGATTAGATTGCCCCTGGCAGCACATAGAGACTGAAATCTGATTGGACGAAACATCGACAATCCACAGACATGGACGGGAAGCGGCGCAGCCAAGAGAAACGTTACAAAAAAAGAGAATAGGCTATTGGAAGTAAATTAATACAATTTCATTGAACAAATATTATAATTTAGGTTGTAGATATAGGTTAGTGATTCTGATAGTGTTTAGGCCAGCAGAGAAGGCCTTGCTGGCCCTGACAGCCCACCACTGATATACATATACATACATGCTGTACATAGAGATATACATATATGTATATATATATTCACACATACATATATATATATATATATATATATATATATATACTGTATATGTGTATACACACACACACACACATATACACACATATATATACTATATACATATGTGTGTATACATATATACTATATATACTGTACATATACTATATACACATACTGTATACTGTATATATATATACTGTATGTGTGTGTATCTATATATGTATTTATATATATATATATCTGACAGGTGCCATTGTAACGAGGTAATCAATGTTCCTTCACTTCACCTGTCAGTGGTCTTAAAGTTGTGGCTGATCGTATATGTGTGTGTGAGTGTATACACATATACAGTATATATATACATATGTGTGTATCTATATATACATATATATGTATATATGTATGTACAGTATATATATACATATAAACACAGTATATGCATATATATGTGTGTGTATATACACACACACATATACATACTGAATATATACTGTATATATATCTGACAGGTGCCATTGTAACGAGAAAATCAATGTTCCTCCATTATGACCAGTCAGTGGTCATAATGTTATGGCTGATCGGTGTATATATATGAGACCTAATTAGCCTATTATTGTTTAATATTTTTACGTTTTTTTTTTACAAAATTAATGTTATTTTTGTCAGTCTATCAGTGTGAACAGATTTCTAAAAAGCATGGGATATCCATAAAGATAACTAGACACTTAACATATGAAACGCAATTGCAGAATGCAGTCCTGATTGGCAGGACATATTAATTGGTTTTGGTGCTATCAATGTCCTGATTGGTGGAAAATGCTTGCAAGAAGCCGGAAGAAAAGCCTTTTGAATTGTTTGTCAGACATGCAAAAAGTACGTGGAAAAAAATAAATAAAACGAAAAAAATAAAAGGAAATGTTAAATGAGAGCTATAAGTTTGTCCCCATTCTTGCGTGAAAATATAGCACAAGCCGCATTCCATTCAGAAAAGAACAAAAGAGTCACCTATCCTGCTGGCCAGTGGATTTGAATCCAGAACCTCTGACTGCAAGGCGACTGCGCTAACCACTGTACCATCATGCCACTATTCTCAATATCACACCCATCAGAGATGCTGGGTGTGATCAGAAGTGCAACACGCTTTAAACTTGTAACCAGAGGAGACAGTGAAACACTGTTTTTCAGGCTGGTGTTAACTTATTCTTTAACAACAGAGACCACATAATGATGTTTTTTTCTGCTTACACAAAGTCCAAACATGGTGGAAGTTCATTGATGACCAAACTATTGAGAAAGCAACCAGTTTGACTGAAAATCAGTCTTCAATTTAGGAGTACAGAGCACCCACAGATGGAGAGCGCTTACAACAAGTTTGGAAAGCACAAAAAATGTTTTGAGCTCACACGAGTATTTGTGTTGCTAGATTTGAGCAAGCAGTAGGACTTCCTTTGCTCCGTTTCTTTGAAGTTGTTTGGTCTAAGATCTGGCACTTTATATCCCTCACATACAATTCAAAAGTGAGAGCAGAGCAACTTCCACTTGCTTTGACCTTTTAACATCCCAGTGTCTACCAATCTAACTGTGAAATAGGTAAACAGACAGACATGAACATGGCTTTTTCAGTTACACTTGGGCAAGATGAGTTATCTCACATCACGTGCTCAGAATCTGCTAAAACAGCTGGAAAAAAATTATGAGAGCAGTTTTTAAATCACCAAAGCATGAAACCCAAGATACTTGTTTTGTGCTCATGAATATAATGCTGCACATTTCAAATCTTATGTTGCTAGTTGATTTTAGCCTGAATTTGTTTAGTGTGTTTCTGTCATTATTGACAATTTTTTGAAATTACTCCTAAATAATTCAGTGTATTTTATCGATGTGCTGGAGAGAGACAGAGCTGCAGTCAGTACCTGGTGCTCTGAGCGGCAGCCCATTGTCCAGTCCTCTGGGTTTAGTGGTGATGAACAGATAGCAGAGGACACAGAGAGTGATGATGAAGGCGAGGAGAACCACTGCTGCTACAGAGAGACCCACAAGAGCTCCAAGACTGTAAAACAGACAGCAAAGACACAGCAGGAGTATCACCTTGCTAAATAACATACAGTAGATGCATAAAAATGTATCCAAGTGCATCGTTTTAAAATGTGGACATTGATGAAATATTGCTATCATGTGTTTCATTTCTTTTTTTAAAAGGTAAATTCATATTAATTGTCAACTTGGATGTTATTCTCATATTCTGTTGTAGATATTTGGGAAAAGCCCTGTGAGGTTGCCAACCAACCAGCGCACACTCCAGGAAGTCATTGTACCTAGCCGCTGCTCGCTAATTAATAGCCTAGCTATAGCTCCTAACTCTTCGTAAAACCACAACTTGTCATCTTTACATTTCTGTTTGTGTATGTATTGATTGTTGATTAGTGAGCTTTAGAGGTGCTGGTAGGTTTACCTGTTTCCCCCTGTTTCCAGTCTTTAAGCTAACTGGCTCATCTCACCTCCATACTTAACGTACAGACATGAGTGGTATGAATCTTCTCAACTAACTCTCGGCAAGTAAGTAAAAAGCATTTTTCCCAAATTGCCAAACAATTCCTTTAACAGAAACATCTGTTTCCCAGATCTCTACATGGACAAAAAAATGAGAATAAACAGGTTGACAAATACCATAATTTCCCTTTAAAAGGGACTCCACCAACTTTCACATGTAGGCTATTTGTTCCTATCCAGTTTCCATCCCTCGCGTACAAGGACGATGTGTTTTACCCTAAAAATAAATGGTGTTCTTTAAACTAGTGACCACTTAAGCCAGATATTTGGTAGAAGAGACAGTTCAGAAAATACAAACTTTATCATAATGCTGTTGAACTGCTGGGCTGAAATTTAGTTTTCTTCGCTGTTTAGATTTTCTAAATCTATTTTTCAGTTTCTTCTTTCCTATTGTTATCAGAAGTGCTAGGAGTGCAGGCCGCCTTGAGTCATAATCTCTCTCGTCATATTCGGCCCACTGTTCTTTTTTGGAATGTGTCCGTTTTTGACAGTTTTGGGTCAAACCTACTCTTGTCCACCACTTTAGTCCAGAGTGAAATATCTCAACAACAGCTGGATGGATTACCCTTATATTTTGTACAGACATTCATGGTGCCCAGAGGCTGAATCCTACTGACTTTGGTGATCCTCTGACCTCTCCTCTAGTGCCACCACTGACATTTGCAGTTTTGAGTGAAATGTCTCGACAACTAACGAATGGATTACCATGAAATCTGGTACCTTCCTGTCCCCCTCAGGATGAACTGTAATAACTGTGGTGATCCTCTGGCTTTTCATCAGTCTAAATCAGGTCAAAATTTTAAATTGTCCAATACTTATGAACATGGTTTATGAACAAATACTTGCAAAACGAATGACATTCCCACCAGCTGTACTTTGTGTTTAGTGCTAATTAGCAAATGCTAGGATGCTAACACGCTAAACTAAATGTGGTGAACATGGCAAACATTATACCTGCTAAACATTAGCATGTTAACATTGTCATCGTAAGCATGTTAGCATGCTGACGTTAGCATTTAGCTCTAAGCCTTGCAGAGCCGCTAGCATGGCTGTAGACACTTAGTCTTCCTGCTCTACAGTTCTCAGTGGTGCTAGTAATGCATGCCACCTTGACTCATGCTCTTTCTTGTCATATGCTGCCCACTACTCTTGCATGGAATGTGACATTTTTTAAATTTTGTGCCAAACCTATTATTTTTACTTATTCTTCTAGTTCTTACTACCTTTTTCTTTAAATGTGCTGTATGATTCTACCTGTCATGATATACTACTGGTCAAACAAAGAACTAGTTTAGTCAGGTTTTAGGCAGTTGAAGAATTTTTCATTGAGCTTATTTAATGTGTTCAGACAACATCTGCTTGTCCACCCTCCTTTGCATGGGAGAAAGATGAATATTTATGTTCATATCTTAACAGACTATGTCACAGCCAGCTTGTGACACATCATGGTGTAAGGTACATTTAGGTCACTCTGTAGGGAACATGTCGTGTAATTCCTGTGACATTTGTTCAGCTGTTGCTTTTTGGAAGCACTAACACTAGTCAAACAACACTGAATCAAAACAAATTGTGGCAGAACGTGAGATTTTATGAAAATTACAGTGCTGCTGGATTAAACCTTTGCATGCCTATTCTCACATGCTTATTTGGTATGAATGATTAGTTTGTTTACTGTCAGCCGGAACAGAATATAGACAGTTGGAGAGTACTTAAGTAAAACCACAGCAGGGAAGCCTGAAAATTTCAGCCAGCTGAAACAAAAAGACAAATGAAGCTACCTGAAATTTGCAAGATGCTTAAAATACATTTAGTTTTATTGTTGCTTTAAGTGTGCTTCAGATCTGAGCAGCAGAGTGCACTGAGCAGCTGAATGCCTACTCTGTACCTTAAGATTAGTAAAGCACTCCATTAAAAGCACTGCAGTGTTTCAGTGGAATTCTTATTACACATAATGACACATAATGATGCAGAATGGCCAGATACATAGAGTCTGGACCTCCTACAGAGATGATTTGGTAATACGTTATGTGAGTTGCATTGTAATACATTATAAAAACAGATAAGACATAAAAACCCACTATAAATAAGAATAAACTTTCCTTACACTGAAAAGCTCACAAAATTCCATTTCATTATAATATCGAATTGTATAATAAATGTTTTGCAGATTGAATAATCTGATTTTCACGACATAAACTGTACACAATGTGATTTTGTACTGAAAATGCACTTTTTATATGATGACTCAAAGGCTCAGATCACAAAAAAACACATTACCTCACTTACCTGTAGTGACATCACAAAATGTAGTTTTGGTTTTAAACAACCATGAAATCCTTCCACTCCAATACAATGGAGGTGAATGGAATGTTGTTTTTGGTGCACTGAAAAACAATATCCACAAACCTCACTGTGAACATTTTTTTGTGGAACTACTGAAGAAATAGTCCCAATACAAACTGAATTTTTCAACTGCAATTTTCAATGCTGTGAGCACCACTAATTCAATTCCACCCACCTCCATTGTATTGTGTATTGTGCACAAATCTCAGAGTCATGTATCTCATATCATGGGCAAATAAAAGCACAACTGTCTGCATGAGATACCAATACAGGTAAGTAAAGGAATATGAAATATGTATTTTTTTTTATCTTGATCTTTAAACTAAACCAGTCAAAACATTCATAATTTAAATAAATCCAAATGGTGTTGTTGTTAGAAAATTTGGGATTTAGACATTTTTAGAAACAGCAGTATTACAAAAAATATGGGGGACATGCAAGTAGATAGGCCATATAGGCTACTGACCACTGACCCACTGAAGTGCCCCTGGGAAAAGCAACAACCCCAAACCCACACTATTCAAAATAACAGTCAACAGCACAAACTTGCAAAAGCATTAACATTATTTTTAGGTTCTTTTTAGGGATGCGCCCATCTGATACACTATACAGTATCAGTAATCGATACGGTAATGGCCATTTTTAACACTGCAGCAATCCCTGATCTCATATTATGTTACATAAAAATGATCCCATGAGGTTCATGTAGTGTGCTATAAAAATGTTAAATTATTGGAAAAAGCCTGAAAGCACTGCTATCGGATTGACACTCACATACCCTGAGGTCAGGGATCAGATTCAGCACCAGGAGAGAAACAAGTGCATCCCGAGTTCTTTCTCAATACTGAATGAGAGGCAATGTTGTCCCTAATGGTAGGCGACTTACAGTATGTGTGTGTGTGTGTGTGTGTGAAATGTGAGCTTAAGATGCATTAATTAATCATTTCATTCATTTTGTGTTTGTTTGTGTGGCAGATCTCCACATTTCCACATTTTACCCTGCATCGCAACTGACAGTTTTGCTGTTATAATTTGACATAAAAGCCAAGGTAGCATTAAAATTTCTCTCTGAACTCCCCACTTACTGATTCAAGGTGAGCCTGAGTATGAAAAATAAATAAATTCCTAATTAGTCTCTCACTTGTGACAGCCAATTAGCCTGATAGAGCCAAACAGGGGCAGACTACAAAATGCCATCAACAGGTTGGCTTCTGAACACAAACCACTGATATAAACGTGCTTTTCAACATAAACATGTATGTTTTTAACCCTTAAAAGATCCAGTTGCTAAAATGTCTTGAATATGGTCATCTTTTTTGATCAGAATCACTGTTTGCTGCAAGAGAAATCGTGCCTGATGATGCACACCGCGCTCTGCATGCTGCGTAAGTTCACGGGTACATTTACGCTCCACAACACATCTCCGACGCGTATCCTGCTGAGAAGAAAGTCTATGCAACAGTTCCACTTGACTGCGTTCATCTCCCCTTACCTTAACCACCACATGTATCCATATTCGTAAGGAAAAAAGCTGTTGGGGTCATCACAACAGTACTTCAAGTCGCTGAACCCGCAGCAGAAAAGTGCCGTGGTGTCACTGTCCGCTTTCGGACACGTGAAGCCCTCCACGAACACGTTTTCTTTGCTGTAGTAACTTTCGCAGTCCGAGCTCATGTCAGACACAGACTGCCCGCACATGGACAGCCAGATGCGGTGTGGCGCACATTAAAACCCTGTCTCATGCCTCCTATTTCCCACTGCTGCTCCTTCACATCGCGTCAAAGTGTCTGATTCTGGAGCTGCAGGGCTCACTGCACCCCCCACCCACCTCTCTCTCTCTCTCTCTCTCTCTCTCTCTCTCTCTCTCACACACACACACACACACACACACATCTATCTATCTATGAATATCTAAATATGAAATGAATGACATACATTTCATATACTGCTGAGGCTCCATGCTAATGAACAAGTGGTGATTATATTACCTAAAATAGTTTTTCTCAATTGCTTTGGCACTTTTCTTGAAACATTTTAAAAGTTCTCATCACTGAAGATTTCCCAAAACAGCTCATGTGAGCAGCAAAACGCTACAGTTAACCTGCAAAAGGCTGTAACTCACCCAACACCTTTAACTCATGTGTCCTCATGAAGTGATTGTGTCAATGAATGGTAAATGCAAGGAATCTGGTTTAATACTAATTTAATTACATTTTTTTAAGCAGCACGCCAGAAAGCTTGTGCACTCCTGTTTTTATCATCTTAGAAATATTTCAAAAATACGACCTGTCTTAACGTTTAAAGACACAGAGACAATTTTACACGCTTTCATCTCATCACGCCTGGATTACTACAATAGCCTTTTTACCTGCCTCAACCAAAAATCTATTGATCAACTCCAGATGCCTCCTTACACTGGCTCCCAGTATGTTTTAGAATAGATTTTAATTTTACTGATTACTTTTAAGACTCTTCATGGCCTCTCTCCCTACTATATCTCTGACCTCTAAGTAGCATACGCCGAGGCTGAAAACTTAGGCCGTATTCAGACCAAATCAGGCACTGCGGCGAAAACGCCAGTCCTTCCATTCATTTGAATGTGGGTAGTGCGTTTAGGCTGCGAGGAAAAGTTAAAACAGAATCAACTTTTGGGGAACGCAACCAACATCGCGCTGCGGTGGCCAGTCACGCCGGCGATCAGACCGGAAGATGACCAGGTGAAGAAGAACCTTGTTTACCATGTAGCATTGTAGCATTAGCTGTTTAATGTAGCATTCCACTGTTTACTGAGCAACTGTGAAGATGGAAGAGAGACTGATCGATCGCTGCCGTGATGATTGTACATCAGCTGTTCAACCCTTCCATGAGGAGTACAAAGACATTAATCGCCGTGCAGTCGCTTGGCGTGTATCGCTCTTCAAGTTGGGATTGCTACAATCAGCACGGCCATGTAGTGACACTCCCACACTGCCGCACAACCCTGCGCTGATCATCGCAACGCCTGATTTGGTCTGAATGCAGCCTAAAGGGGACAGAATTTGCAGTCCTGAGGCTCTGGAATGATCTGCCAGAGGAAATCAGGTCGGCTGAGTCGGTGATCTCCTTCAAATTCCTTCTTTCCTGGTTTTACCTGAGTTTTAATTTTCCTTGTCTTTTATTTCCTTTAAAAATGTTTTTCTTTTCCTATTCTTGCCTTTTCCTACATTGTATTGGTATCTGTTTTCTTTTAAAACCTTATGATTTTTTGACTTGTCTGTTTTATTTTGCTGCCTTTGTGAAGCACTTTGTAACGTGAATGATATTGAAAAGTGCTCTAGAACTAAAGATATATATTTTTTATTATATATTATAAATGGACCTCGCTTATATAGCGCTTTTCAACCATAACGGTTCCCAAAGATTGGTCTCATTCACCCATTTACACACATATTCACACACACAACAGAGCTTCCATGCAAGGTGCTGGCCTCCATCTGGTTCAGTGTCTTGTCCAAGGACACCTCGACATGTGGCCAGGAGGAGCCGGGGATCCAACCGTCAACCTTGGGATTAATGGAAAACCCGCTCTACCTCCTGAGCCACAGCTGCCCAATGAATAAGTCATTGCCACCAAAATAACACATTCCTTTGACATTGTGTAAAACCAAGGTGGTCAAAATGTTTAGATGTGTTGTCAGAATGACAGTGGATTCCGGAAGTGTGTTCCTCGTCTCTTAATTTCAGCCTACATGTTTTCACCGACACTAAATGCCCAATCTAATCTAATATTTTTCTGAAGCTTACTGACTGCTATTGTGTATCAAAGCGAATACTCTTCAGATGCTGATTTCAAGAGCGCAAGGTTTCACATTCTACTTTGTAAAGCAAAAGAGCAGTTAGATTTGCATGTAATGTGAGGAAAAACAAGTTTATTTTTCCTGCAATGGTCACACAACACAGTACAATACAGGAAACAGAAAATAGCTGAACATGTACACAGCACTGCTCAGAACAAAAACATGTATCCTGTCAATGCCAAAAAACATGTACTTTTGTGTTTTACATATACCCATACTCGTGACTTACACATGCCATTGGTTGATCTAAGATTTGAGAAACTCCCCATTTGTTAGTGAAGTTCGAGTTTCACCTGACAGTGAATTTATCAATTTAGCAGATGGCCACTCCACATCAATGCAATTTACTGTATTATTGTAAACGTGGGCTTGGCAGACTTTGTCAGTTAGATGGACTATTCTGCATGTGATGACTTAAACAATGAAAGATTTCTAACATATTTTGGAAAGTAAAACTATTCAACTGATAAGAAGGATAGTCATTTCCCTAAATGTGCTAAAACATTTGCAAATAGTAACAAAGAATGAGAAATGATTTCTGTTGTGCACAAGTAACAAAATGTCATTCAACTGTCATTTGAGAATTGAGCCAAAGCAACTGAGAAAAACTGTAATGACCCTTATTTTTTCTTTCCTCACACCTTCAAATTCTGATGAATCACATAAAGCTGGAAGTGGTATAATGTTTTTGGGTGGGAACACCTCTTCAGGAAGCAGGACCTATGCTACAGTGCAGAAAATGGAAAGACTTTTTAACAAGTCAAGACAAGACAAGTCAAAATAACTTGCTAAAAAACAAGACAGCCATGCTAGCGGCTCTGTGCGGCTGTACCACAGACTGTATATAAAGATGGATGACATGACAGCTCCAAGCCCCCAGGAAGAGCGCCAGGCTTTGAAGCCAATTTGACATGGTGGCCAAACTGTGTAATTACAACTTCCGGGTCCGTCACGTGATGCACACTGGCCCCAAGAGACTTCTTCCCATAGACTTACATTGTGAAAGAGTCGTCTGTAAATCAGCGGATAATTTAACTAGCCAGTATACACTTAAATAGCCCTTATTTAAATCATTATGTCCTAAAAGTTGTAAAATGCATAAATAGCCGAATCCAGAGTTATAGAGTCACTGCTATTCATGTGAGTGAGCCGAGACGGAGCGGTTGGGAGGCGGGGCTAAAGGAAGTGCTAGTGCGCTTGCTCCGCGACCCATGAGACCTAGTGGTTTGGAGGCGGGGCTAAAGGAAAAGCTAGTGCGCTTGCTCTATGGGCCAAGAATGCGGAAGTTATGTGGAAGATCCGGGTAATTTTATACCCAGGAAGTCTGACTTTTTTGGCTTCATGCGCCACTGAGCAACTTTCATAGGAATGAACGGGGCCCCGCCTCCGACGCTGAATCCAGTTCTCTTTATACATCCATGACAGCTCCCCAAAAGTGAAGCCAAAACATCTCGATCGCCCCCTGGTGGCTGGCTGCAGTATAGGTCACAAACCCTGACCCCTCCATGTTAGTGGATAGGACATGGGCCAAACTGAAAATCAAAGTAGTTTAGGTAGTACGCTGATGTTTGTTCAAGTGTTTTTCTGATAATTTTGGTTTTAATTAGTTATTTGATGCTATAAAAAGGGGGTGTGACATCATGATTGACAACTGTGAGTGTGCTCGCAATTGGTTCAGGCGGGTGTATGGGCAGGAACTCAATACCTCTCCACCGCGGATCACTATTCAATTCAATTCAATTCAGTTTTATTTATATAGCGCCATATCATAACAAAGTTAGGGAGGGGGAGCGGGAGAGAGAGAGCAGGAGGAAACAGAACATACAGCAGCACAATACAGTTCCACATAGGGATGTAAAGTAATAGCTGTGGTAATGGTATTGATGTTAATATTAATAGAAATAATACTAATAGCAATATTATAATAGTAATACTAATAATAAGATCAACAACAGTAATAGCAGCAGCAGGTGCAGAGCAGGAGCACGGGGGCAGCAGGTGGCCGCAACCATAGATCCAGACTCTACAGCTCCGGAGGCAGAAATACCTGCAGAAAGCAACAGAAGGGGAGAGAGAGAGAGAGAGAGAGAGAGAGGGGAGAGAAAGCACACAACTACGGGAAGAAGTTGAATTAGTAACAAGCATTGATGGGATATGAGGGCGTACAGATGAAGAGGAGGAGAATGGAGCTCAGTGCATCATAGGAAGTCCCCCGGCAGTCTAGGCCTATAGCAGCATAACTAAGGGGGGGCTCAGGGGTCACCTGAGTCAGCCCTATTATAAGCTTTATCAAAGAGGAAAGTCTTAAGCCTTAAAGATTTAAAAAATTTAAAAATAAAAGTAGTTACTTAATAACTTTGAAGAAAGAAATGGTGGTTAAATGTGTGGGCAATAAAGACTCATGGTAACAAGGGTATATAAGTGGTGGACCAACCAGCTGTCAGACCGACATTACCATCCCTATAGCCATGTCGACATATTTTATATCTCTTTATTTTCTTTATTTAATTATTTTGTTGCCTCAAGGCATCATTGTGCACCAGGACAATCAGGACAACGCCATGCTCAATGATGGAGATATATTATGTCATTAAATGATGATCGTGACCATGGTCAATGTTTTTTCTTCGTTATCTACTAATGCTCAAAAGTAATTAAGGACACAAGGCCATTTTATGGTCTAAACTAAAGTGGCAACATCGAACCTGATTGAGTAGGGTTTTTTTTCCAGCTGATAGAAGGCTGAATGAGCTTGAGGGCTGTGATACTGAGGAAGAATGGATCCTACAATCAGGTTCAAGGGACAGTTGGTTTCACCACTCTACAGGGAAAACACACAGAAACTACACAGTCTTAGTCCTGAAAGAATGAAGTATACTTAAACCATGAATAATCCACATTTGCCATTTATGATAGCACAAAGAGCAAAAGGTAGGGTGGAATGTTCCATAGAAATCTGATTTTTCTTGTATGTGGCAGCACTAATTTGCTTTCTTTCCCTCCATGATCCCAGCTCCCTGCAGGCAGTGTGAGTTTATACCTGAGGTGTTAAATGTTCTGATTTCATTCTGTAAAGCAGTCATATGAGACTGTGAAGCTACACACCTGCACACATCACTAGGCATCCATTAACAATACTTTAGCACTCAGATACTTTGCTTGTTTTGTGCCCCTTCATTAAGATCATGGATGGATGCAAAATTAATCAGTGGTTAATGAAACCGTAACAAATGGTCAGCCTTCACAATGGCGCCATGCAGTAAATATAGTAATGATTAAATAATGAAGCATTGATTAAATGAGCAGTCATTCATAATTCCTTGATTGTAGTGAGTAGTGCACTCACAACTTGGTTTATTAATTAGGGCAAATGTTTGTTTTTTTGTACTAAGCATGAAATCAACCTGCCATTCATTATCTCATGTATGCAAGGCTGGATTAGCTGGATGGGTCTCTGTTTAAAATATAATGAAGCTGCTTATAGTAAGCTGTGGGTGCTGTACTTGGTACTGCACACTTAAACGTGTTTTTTGAGCTGTAAACTAAATGATCTGACACTACTGTGAAATAAAAAATCAGCATTTCATGGGTTAAAAATGTCTCAACACGCCATCTACTGTTTTAAATCAGCCCTGAACCTGCGAGGCCAATGCTGACATAGAGTCAACAGGTTGGGACCTGTCTACGTCATGACATTTATATAAAAAAGACTGTCCACTGAACATAGCCATGAGGCCACGCCTCCTACAGTCGTTCCCTCACTCATTGCATTTTTTAAATTTGCTGGGAGAGAGGGTTCTAGATGAATCTTAGGGTGGAGTTACACTTTAACCTGTATGTATACTTGACTCAAGAGGTTAACTCTTGACTCATTGCATTTTTTAAATTTGCTGGGAGAGAGGGTTCTAGATGAACCTTAGGGTGGAGTTACACTTTAACCTGTATGTATACTTGACTCAAGAGGTTAACTCTTGAGTCCCACTGTAGACACCTACAGCATAGGTTTTGATTTGAAGTTGAGTGTCAGATTTCACCCACTGATATCACCACATCACTAGGCATGTATTGTACGTGATCAGACTGTATCATGCTTTAATCATCTTCCCCACAGTACCTGTATTTACATTCTTTCTTTTACTTTGTGATACAGAGCGACGGTGGGTTACACAGAACTGAGTTACATCCAGGTATCTTATAACGTCATTTTGCCTTGGCTCATTACTGAATAGAAGACTACCATCGTGTAATCGCTGTGTTTACATTCATTCATACAGAGTGGTGATCGCTGTAAACAGAAGGTCAGAAGGTGTAATGGCTTTGCTGTGTGAAGATGTGTGTTACTGAAAAGGAGAAGACTACTGATAGTCTTCCTCCAACTTGCTTCATGTTGTCCTCACTCCCAAAAATCTCCACTGTCATCAGAAACCTGTAGGAGAAAACACAAGCTGACCAATCACAGTTCCAGTGGTCCCCATGTGGTGTCTCCATTGCCGTAGCCTAGATGTGTGGTTACATTTTTGAGGAGACACATGCTTGACCTATTTTAGGGACTAAAAGTCAACATATCTCGGACTCTGCAGCTTCAATTTTGACCACTTTTTTTTAATGTGTCTCTAGTGAGTCTCCCAACTTTGTGGAAGTGCAATACTGAATCACTGGAGCACCTCTTTATATGTGTGCTGAGATACCCAAGTGTTCAAGTGTCTAATCAACATTTTCCCATAAAAAAAAAAAAAACACACTCGTGGACCTTCTGCTATTTGTGGATTTGGCACATCGGCCCTGTCCTGGTGATCTGCAATGTAATTTGTTTAAATGTTGCTCAGCTTGGTTTCAAGTGATTCCATACTCACCAATTACTCCTCTCACTGTTTCTGTAAGAATAAACTAGCTTGCATATTGCAGTTTTATAAAGACGAAGATATGGGCTTATTGGGGTTCCTGTTACCAGGGAGGATTAGGTGTTCAATTGAAACATGTTACAGGATACTCTGAAAACATGCATGAATAAAAGAGTACCATAGGTTGTGTTCTTTTGGTAGATTTTACATATATATACAGCAAACTAACAATATCTTGTACTCAGCAGTGGGGGATAACCTATTGTTCTATGTGGTACTGAAGAGGCAGCATCCAAGAGATAGGGAGGACTTAGGGAAGCAGGGACAACATGGTGACAGCATGATGATGACAAATTCCATCTTGGACAGAATTTTTTCTTTATGACCATTCTGAATCAAGCTGTGTCAGCCCATCACACATAAATCAGGTGATATCTGAGACACCACTGATCTGTGTTTGTGCTCCAGTGTTTAATACAATTATGCTGAACAACCCAAAGAGGGAGCTGATATTAAAGGTCAAAATTACTAACTCAAATGTAATATCCCAGTGGTGATATTTCAAATACCACGTGAATGAGCTGCGTTTAGAATAGCCTCATCCTCAGCACGGAGCAGTGTGCTGGCTCTGACAAAGGTCACACTATGCAAACAACACTGGAGGAAGGCTTAACAGTGTTGATTTTCCTGTGTGTATCTTGCATATTGGATGAACTGAACCTTCCCTAGTGAGGAACATTTCCTTCCAGAGGAAAACTGTTCCACCAAAACAGCGTGAGTGAAATAAATAAATATTGCAAACTTAGCGGCCACAGAAGTTGGAAAGTTGTCCATTTTCAAGCAAAGCCTGCAACCATTAGGAGCACTCAGATGGCAGTCATCTTTTAAATCTCCTTTCACATATTTCAAATAAAATATCACTTTTTATCAATTCCATCCATTTAGGTCTTACTGTCAAAGTTTGACTTTCAGAAATCAGCACTTACTATATATATATATATATATTTTTTTTTTTTAAAGCTGAATTTCTGATACTGAAAAACGCAGTCATGATTCTAGTGAAAATGTCTTACTAACTACTTACTTTCAACAAAAGGACCTTTCTAAAAGGGGCACTTTTACACATGAGAATTGGTTTACTCATCATGAGGCGCACACCTCAGCCTGTGAAAACAATCTCTAGAGGAGGTTTCTAAAGTCTGAGAAAATAACCCTACAGATGTCATCAGGGTTATTTCAGCACGGGTTTGGGGACTACAAATGTATAGCAGAGAGACTGTATTACAAACTGGGGCCATCTAAAAGACCTGGGCGTTTGCAGACATGGAAGGTCTAACAAAAAATGCTATCGAATTGCATTATGGGAAATATAGGATCCAGTATTTTTGGAATGTGACCCATATCAGGGACTAAAAGTCAGGATATCTCAGCTGATGCCGAGTGCATTTACTTGTGCACTAGTATCCCAGTTTTGAGTCTTATCCTGGTCTTGATCTTGTTCTGGATATGATGTTTACATGGAACATGAGAAACCTGGTTACTCACGTCCCTGTATACATGATTCTAACAGTATCCAGGTTTCTCAGCCATTATGTTCTGTACCAACGAAGAATGTTCAGAAACCTGGACAAGGTGTTTACACAGTATCCTGGTTTCTATCTGATTACTCCAGGTAGCATATGCACGTTTCTCAAAAGCAGAATAAGGGCTTATCCAGGTTTCTGAAACCACAATATGATGTTTACATGTGGAAAACATAAATGGCATACTCCAAAAACTTCTGTCTCAATTGTCCTCCACAGTAAATCACTGGAGTAACCCTTTCAGTGAAAAGTAAATTTGTCACAAGAAATAGATACATATAAAATCACAAAAATATTTTTCAAGAAAAGCTAAAACATTTTGTCATGCTGATTCACTGTTCCCATTATAATAAGTTCTTCTGGAATGAATGACTTTTAAGTATCAGCTAAGCCCTGTGGTGGAAAGAACATTCATTAAAGGTCTGTACTTTACAGCATGTTATGCAACTTTATACTTCATAAAGAGTAGATTTTTTCCTCCACAGCTTTTATTAACCGCTATAGTTATTTTGCATATTAAGATATTCAGTACAACAATGAGCTAACAAAACACGATGCAATGATATAATTTCAACTACCAAACAGTATATAAAGTTGTTCAAATTAGCTCCACCTTGACCAGCCTGAACACTAACATGCTGCTTACACATTAATGCATCAGTAATAATAATAGTATAATATTTATAATGATATTAGCACTCTGAGAGGGTACATTCTGCATAATAAGTACTTTGATACTTAAAGAGTGTGCAGGTTACATTGTTTACTAAAGGTTGCATGGAAAGATTAAACTAATTTGAAAAGTTAATATATGATTTTACATGTTTTTACAAGTTCTAATGGCAGATATTCAGAGAAAAAAATAGGGCTTTCAAGCAATGGCTGAAAAAAAAAGTCTTTATTTTATCACACAAGGGAGTCAGTTTTCCTGACCCTGCCACAGCGCACTGTGCATTAGCAGATGGTCGTCTGGGAATTTGTCACAGTCATTTGGTCTTTCACACAAATTCCAGCCTGTCACAAGCTATCAAGTCCACAGTTTTCCTAACAGGACAAGAAGAGACAGGACCTCACTACCACATCTGTAAATTGCATCTGTGTATTTTTAGAATGTGGTATTTATGTTTTTGCTTGAAGAATATGGATCCCACAAATCATTAAGCCTGCAGAGACCAAAGTACTGGACCATGTATTGTAGAATATCAGCAGTAACACTGATCAGCCTGATGGGGGCATCATCAAAGGGCAACATTTCTACATCACTGCTCTAGCTTTGACAACATCAGGGGGGACGGAGGGATGCTGCTGCTTGATGTGGTGTTTTGGTGTTTAAGAAAGGACAGACTTTGAAAGACAATAACTTCATCTCATTATGATGTGATTAATCTTGCTACAGCTACAGCCTGCATCCTTCCTTCATCATCATTCATAGAGAGCAAGTTCCACATGGATCCTTAGCTGAATCTGACACTGAACACATGGTCCTTGCTGCTGTTGTTACTGTAGATCACACATAGCATTGAGGAGCTATGGAGCTGTGTGGATGTCCTGCAGTGTGGTCATTTTAAGAAAAAATTAAAAGTTGATATTTTTCACTTGCAAAATAGGATTTACCAGGTGACTACTGCATTTAACTTTGACAGATCATGTCAGACATTCCTTAACACAGAACATGACAAAAGATGTTTTTTTCAGTGGATCTGAGCAGCCCTTGTTGCCCAGGTACATCAATGAAAGGCTGACTTGCGTCAGAGCCTTGTCCTCATTGTACCATTCCAATAAATGAATGTAGCTTAGAGACGTTCCTTAATCTTTGTTTAGATACAGTGTCTATATGTGTGTGAGTGCATTGGGAGTTTTACAATTCAAGGCTCAAAATTTGATGATTTTGACATAAAAACTTACCGTTATTCAATTTGTAAGATATTTTGGTAGAATGTGTTACGTGCCATATGTTCCTGAATAAAACTCTACATAGGCTTTTGGTTATTCATTACAGGATGAGGCTGGCAGTATAATATAATCTTAACTTTTATAATATTTGTTCCAAATATCCCATGAAAAGACCAAAACCAATCATTAATTGATTCTACTAACAAGTACTGTCTGTGTACCCAAAGCCTGATATACAGTATCTTATTCCTCTATTCCTTCCTTCACTTAAGTAAAAGTATCAATACCACACTGAAAATAGTATATAAGTATTAAAAGAAAAGTACTCATTATGCAGAAAAATAGCCCCTCTGACTGTAATATTATTATACAGTATAATATTTTACTGGATTATCTTTCATTTTAATGTAGTAGCTAGTCATAGTGGGTGTAATTCTAACTACATGATATACTGTTGGGTAATTGAATCTATAAAAATACATTGTTAAAATCTGAGTTTCCAAAGTAACTACAGCTGCCAGATGAATGCAGTGGAGTACAAGTATAAAGCAACATAAAAGGGAAATACTCAAGTAAGGTACAAGTACCTCGAAAAAGTACAGTACTGGAGTAAAGTACAATGTACTTAGTTACATTCCACCACTGGAGAAAGACTAACACTGTGTTGGTTTTTGTCTTTTTTCACATTAAGAATAATACAAGCCTTATCCTTTAAAAAGGAACAAAAAAGGCTAGAGATCCAAGGTAGACACAGAACCAGACACTTACTTATTTTACCTATCCCTCTGATTTGGATGAATTAGACGTCTTGCTAATAAACTGATACACTCCAGGTTTTTCATTTTGCAATTTTCAATATAGCAAGTTGACATACACATATACAGTATACATATACACACACATACATACAAGGACAAAAGTTACAAAAAGATAACTATAAAGACCTACACACAAGTTTTTTCATTAGTCCTGATGTTGTGGCCATTTTGTCGTAGCTGAGGCTCCGCACCACACTTGATTGCCATTTATAGTATTTCAGTGTCACTAAAGTCTTTGAAAATAAAATGTCAAGTGGTGTTTTCATTTTCATTTACAAATTGTTGTAAAATCACATTTTAAATATTGCAATGGAAAAACAGGTGACATTGTTTCTATTGCATTTTAATTTTAAAATTTGAATTAACATTTGATTATTGTCCACTGACTTTGAAAATGAAATGTCAAACAGCTTTTCCATTTCTATTTCAGTATGGTCATAGAACGCCCATAAGAGGATGTGAAAATGAAAATGCAAATTGTATTATTGCATTTTCATTTTCATTTTTACTCAAATAACACATACATTTCATACAATTACATTTTCATTTTCAAGTTTATATTATCATTTTAATATAGTCCCCTATAGGCTTCCATAGATACTAGTAGGGTGATGTTTTATTTACATTAACAAAATACATGGTGTGTAACCAGGTAACTTGGTCCTGTGCTATTGTGCGAACACATTCAGCAGAATGTGAATGTCAAGGTCAACATGGATACCATGGAGTCCATACCTGCAGTTGTATTCTGTTTTACACTTTCCCTCTCTGACTCCCATTGAATTGCCGGTGGCATCGAGTCAGGATGTGTTTCACTATTCATACAGTTCCCTAACTATAGAGTGTCACATTCTTATACAGGTGGAATAAATACCAGTGACACTCACAAGGCAAGGCTATACACTTGTAATCTTGTTTCTCCAAAGAGAGCACATGACAATTGACAGTGGAATTTATTTTTACTTGGATTTAAGATTAAACCAGATGTTATAGATATAGAATAAAGTAGATTTCTGCAACTGCATGACCTGATCTTATTTTGGTAGATGTTTTAAGAGAAACTTGCCAAATTCCATGTGTTTTTTTCCTGTTTTTTTAAAATCAGAAATAAAGACCAATCTCATCCCAGCAAGCGGTGCATTCATCCAATAGGATTTGTGTGTAGGTTTTGATTGAAGGAGAGACCTGTCAATCATCTAGTGTGCCGCTTACTTGAAATGACATCTGTCCCAAGCAGATGCTTAATGAGCCTTAGCGGAGCACAATGAGAGCCTGGCTTTGTGAGAGAACAACCTGGTTGAGTCCAGGTTGCATTAAAACTGGTCGAGTCTCCTCATATAGCCTATATATTTCAGGCAAGACATCAAAATATTTATTTTCTTAATAAAGTAAGTAAGTAAAGTAAAAGTGTTTTTGTTATCTTGTCAACCCAAGTATATTTATTCAGAGCATTTTCAAATGAACTTTATACGATTGTATTGTGGTGTATGTCAGTACAGTAGGATAAACTGTGTGCTATAGAGTTGGCTGTAATCTTTTGCTAGCCAGCCTTAGCTCCTTCTATCTGCACAGAGAAGCAGGCAGCCGGAGGATCATGCTCTGACTGACCGCCTATTGCCCCGAGGTAAAGGGCAGGCTAAGGTTGTTAAGCTACAACCTCAATACCACTCCCACCCTGACGACATCTGAGCCCCATGCTGCCATCACCACTGTATTACATAATCATAATAGCACACAAGACAACAAACTTGGCAAAACAGTCATGTATCACTGAAATAAATGTAAATAAATGTATTAAAAGTATCCTAACATATGAATCATATTTGGCATATTACTCTATGCCTAATTGGTGCATTTTGGCTGAATTGGAAGCGTGTGAGCAACTGCGTTTGGGTTTTTAATGAATGAATGCATGTCAGCTTCTGGGAGGTTGTCTAATCCTGTGTAATCCCTGCCTGATGAAACCAGATAGAGTGGAAATATTGGCAAAAGAGAGGGATTAGTGACCATGGAGTCTGGCAAAACATGTGATTGCAGCACGAGCACATACTTTACTCACACATATGCAGCTCTGCCCTGGCTCACACGCATGCCACAGTACTTGCCTCCATTCATGATTCTTCCACATATAAAGTAAACGAATGAGAGGAGGGTGTATGTATGTGTAACCCTAACCTATAAAAGCCCCTCAATCCAAGTACGACCAAAGCCCTTCCAAGTGGTTGGAACGCACTGCTAAAATAATGGGGGAATCAAACTGACAAGCTGAATCTGTGTGACCTGACTGCCGCACACATGGTCTCATCCTGAGGACAGACTGTGAAGGACAAAGCGACCTGAATCACTCGAGCTTTGGGCAAATGAAAGATTAAAACTCCTCTCTGGGTAAAATAAATAAATTAAATAAAATCTGTGCGGCAGACAGAACGGTTCAGGGCGGGACTTGTGCAACCACACAACAGGACCGTGTCTCAAAAACAAGAATCGTAGCTCACAGTTCCCATTTAGACACACAACCCAGAAACTAACTGCAGGTGCTTTTTAGCAGTCGACAAAGAGTTAATGTATAACTACACTCTGAAATTCAGCTAGAACCCTCTCTCCCAGCAAATTTAAAAATGCAGACGTGGCCTCATGGCTACGTAGTGTGTGGGTCAGGGGACAGGGGGGAGACTGACTGACACTGATTAGAGTCTTTTTTATATACATTTCATGACGTAGACAGGTCCTAACCAGTATGTCAGCGTTGGCCTCGCAGGTTCAGGGCTGATTTAAAACAGTAGATGGTGGGTTGAGACATTTTCAACCCATGAAATGCTGATTTTTATAAATTTGGTAAGAAATGTCAATGTTAACACCAGCACTGATGTGTTTCATCACAGTACATATCATTTAGTTTACAGCTCAAAAAACATGTTTAAGTGTGCAGCACCTCTTTAAGTAGTAGTTTGATGTGTTGAAAAATAAGCTTATGTGCTTTCTTGCTCACAGTTAGACGAGAAGCTTGATAGCACTCTTATGTCTGTGCATTATCTATGAGCTAGAGCCGGAAGTCATAAAATTTCACCCAGCCTTTAGGACGTGGTTAGCCTAGCTCAGTATAAAGAAAAGCAGGGGGAAACAGCTACCCCAAATCTCAAAAATACACCTAGCAATTCCTCTAAAGCTGACTAACATGTTGAATCTTGTTTGTTTAATTTGTGCACACACAGAAATATAAAAATGACAAGTTATTACAGGGGGTTACGAGCTGTAACTATTTCTTGGTGTACAGGCAACCAGCGGAGAGACTCCAGGAAGTCACTGCACCCCCCAGCTAGTCACCAAGAACTAGCTACAGCACGTAACTCCCATAAAACCACGACTTGTCAGTTTTACTTTTCAGCGTTTGTACGGATTAAACAAACTAAAGGGGTCTCAAAAGTCATTAAGTTGGCAACACTGGAGCTACTGCAGTTCTAGCATGTTCGTGGCTGGAAAGCGCGTTAACTTGCTAGTTACAGTAGTTCCTACATCGCCAAACTTCTGGAACTAAATATTGCCACTTTCTGGTGTGACCAGGCCTTGACTCTACCTCCATACCATAGACTGTATATAAAGATGGACGACATGACAGATCCCCAAAAGTGAAGCCAAGACATTGGTTTTAATTAGTTATTTGATGCTATAAAAAGGCGGTGTGACATCATGATTGACAACTTGTGGTGTGCTCACGATTTGGTTTGGGTGGGTGTATGGGTGGGACCTCGATACTCCACCCCCCGATCACTACTGCACAGACTCTGGCTCCAAATTACATCACCAGTGCAGGATGGCAGCATGCATATCCTGGATATTTTCGCTTCATTTTTGTACAGTGGAGGAAGTGGAGACGCGCCGTCCATCTTTATATACAGTCTATGATCCATACACATAGAAAAGAGAGAGGTATCAATCTCTTCTCATCCAACACTTGGCAAGAAAGTGAACATGTGCATTTCCAAAAATGTGGAGCTATTCCTTTAACTTGTTAGGGACTGTGTGAAAAGATTGAAATTGTAAAATAGGAGGGGAAAAAATAAAAAAACAAAAAACAAAATAATAATAATAATAATTGCAAAATAGGTAATAATATTGACTATAATGAATGGCTTGTTTAGAATGCAACAAAAAGTGAATGAGGGTTTGGAAAACGCCTCTTTGAATTTAATCTAAAATCAACAACACTGTATCCTGCTACAGAGCAACAGTGGATGACAGCTGTGTCACAAATGAGAGAAATTATTATGGATCTCATGTGACAAGCCAGGACTCCAGTAAACTGGCAGCTACTGTACATATATATGAAAGCCCAGTCAAACGCATTTATGCTAATCCCCTGGCTATTTAAAAAGGCATTTATACATACATTACTGAATGAAATCCATCTGAACTGTAAAGCCCTCATGCACACCGCTTCCCTACCATGCAGCAGAGGGAGGTGATCTCTAAATACAGATTGCCATTGGACACAGCTGCGGTACTTTATGGATAAACAGTCACACAATTTTCAGGTGGTGAAAATGCTCTATACTGGGCATCAGAGTAGCAACTGCAACATGTCACATCACTGACTGGTTGGAGACCATAGCAGGCACCCATTTCCTCTCTCTGACAGACTGCATTGTTGAAAGTGCCGGGAAAAAAATCGACTAAATAAATTGCTTTCACTTCAGAACAATGCAAAACGGAACAGATTAGCTATTGCCAATTTCCCTCCAAGTGAGGCAATAATTAACAACTATAGCTAAAATTGGACACTCAGCCTCCTCATATACAGGAAATAGACTTAGTGAGGACTGCAGAGGTTTTGAGTTTTATTTATTCTGTTGAAGGAAGTTTTTATTCTTTTGTCCACTGATTTTCTGATTGTTCCAAGTTCCAATGCAAGCCTAGGTTTTCTTTTGGGTCTTCTTTTATGCATTATTATTATTATTATTATTATTATTATTATTATTATTATTATTATGTTTAAACAACTGTGGATGGTACTGAGACAGCTCTGTGGCTAGATTGTATGAAGAGATCAAACATGTAAAATGACAATACAAGCAGGAAATAATAGGAGTTGCAATGAGTCACTTCCAAATGCGTAAGAAAAGTGATTAATGATTGAACTTACTACATATTACTATCATCAATCAGCATCACAGAGAACCTACCAGGGTCATCTAACTACCAGAGCTCTAACTCCCACTCCAGAAACATGTAGTCTGGACTAAGAACTATTACAGACTACATAAGGAAAACCAGCCGTGTTGAGATAATGTCTGCATCTCTCCCAGATGAACTGAACACCTTCTATACATGCTTTGAGAACAACTTCTCAGTTGAGGACAAAAGGCCCAGGACCCCTGCTCATTATATCCAGGGCAGATGTGTGCAGATGCTTCAAAAGGATTAATCCACACAAGGCACCTGGACCTGATGTCATCGCTGGCCGAGCTGTCAAGGTGTGTACAGATCAACTGGCGAATGTCTTCACAGACATTTTCAACCTGGCGCTGCTCCAGTCTGTAGTCCCCGCATGTTTCAAGGAGTCCACCATTGTCCCTGTCCCCAAAAAATCCAAAGCCCTCTGCCTGAATGACGACGGCCCAGTAGCAATCATCTCAAGAGTCAAAACCTTCATCACCTCCTCCCTCCCTTACTCACTGGACCCACTTCAATTTGCATACAGACCACATAGATCAATGGACAACTATCGCCCTAGCCCTCCAGAAATACTCAACCTGTTGTGTAATGTTGCCTGTGGCTCCGGAGGAGCTTTGTCAAGTCTGAAAAAATCACCCTGATGATGTTATCAGGCGTTACAAACTGGGGATGTGGAGTTAAAAGGATTTGTGCATTTTTCATGCAGTGAAGGTCTAACGAAGACATGCAGTCCAGTTGCATTATGGAAAAAGTAGGATTCATGAGCTGTAGTAGGGACTAAAGGGCAGGATATCTCTGGCTCTGCTGCATTGATTCTGACTTTTCTTAATGTGTCTCTTGCAAGTCCCCCAACGTTATAAGTGCAATGCTACATCGCTGGAATTCACCTTTAATTAAATGTTTCTGTTGGGACTTAGCTGTTGAGCTAAACCTGGCACATTTACACTAATGATTTACACTCAGTGTTACAACCCAGCTCAGGTTTGGACAAATGACGGACACCACACATGAGATGCAGTGTTGGTCAGTCACACATACAGTAATGTGATTACTTTTCAGTAATGAGTAGTGTAAGGGACTACAATTTCAAATTCAGTAATTATGTTAGTTACTAATCCCAGTAATGCTCCGTTACCTTGTAATGCATACTGAGTAATTGATTACAGTTTTTACAGTAACTTGCCAAACTGGTTATAGATTAAAATAGGTTGTAAATTAAAATAAAAGCAGGTTACTTAAACCTATATTAATTGATTTTTGTCTGTAAACTGTAAACACAACAATGACATATTTTCACTTTATGAATCGCTATGAGTAATGCCATAGAGCCACATCAGCATTAATTTGGAATTGTGACAAATGACAAATGTATGTACAATATTCACTCTCTTTTAGCTCTGTTTTTGGTCTCCTCCATCTCCTGAGGGAAATATCTGGTGTCCAACTGTGTTTGTCTATTGTTTGGTACTGGGCATGTAGTGTACAGTGGTCTTATAAGAGCTTTTTCACTGAAAACAGCTGCCTGCTGCTGCTGGAGACAAATGCTGATGAGAGCAGCGAGACTGAACCAAAACAGCAAAGTTGCCCCTAAAAACAAAACGGTGAGCTGAAAGATGCTTAAAACGCATCTGAGGGGTAAAAATTCTTGGTGGGTTTGTCACCACTCATAAAAACATGGTTCCACTATATATAACTCTATCAACTCTATAACTAGTTCAGTCAAGAGAGACTTCAATATGAGTGAACAAATATTTATGAACACGTTCATAATAAAGATGAGAAATGTTAAGAGTCTTTGGCGATTAGACCCCATCGTGACGTCATCATATTTTAAGGGGGGTAGAGAAGCCATGAACAGTATAGGATACCCCCCGATGGAGTCTAGACACTGGTGGTGGTGGTGGAGGGATGGATGTGATGAGGAGTGGACTTCTGATGAGCCCGACCCGGACACTGGATGTGATGAACTGGAGGTGAATGGGGTGGAGGAGGGTTGCAACGATTTCGCACTGAAATGACAGCTGACAGCAAGCGAGAGGAGAACAGATTTAAAGTTTAGCAGCAGCAATATGATTGGCTGGCGAAATCTGGTTGGATAAGTGAGAGAGTAAACGCCCATAATCAGCTGATTAAGAGAAGTAGAGAGAGAGAGAGAGAAATAAATAAATGAATGAGGCAAAAAGATAGTCTTCCTGATTGAACTTTATTATGGCTGAGATTCATAATAAAACATGTTAATACGTAGCAGAATTGATCATTTTAAAAGATGATGTTTTTAAATTGAGCTAACACTAGCTCATCAACAATATGTACACTGTGTTAAACTTTTTTAGACATCGTTCTGGTGTCTGTCAGTGTGCGAGGGTCAGAAAACCTGCTGTGAGGTTGCTCCACTCTGCTAACCTTTGTCAAATTGTTCATGGATCTTTAATCCAGCCTCAGACCTGTTTAACATAGCAGCGCACTAACAGGATTGGTGATGTTAACCCCTGGGGAGATGGTTGCCAGCTGTTCCGTCCCCCTGGCGGTGGGTCAGCACATACAGGGCCTCTGATGGGCGGAGCAGGGTGGGAGGGGATGCCTGGAAAGTGAGAGGATCTTCTTTAGCTTAGTGCAGATTGCTGCAGCGAGAGGACGAGAGGGATGCTGAGCCCGGAGGTGCTTTAAAACACCACGGAGGAGTGGATATTACACGTAGCATCCTATCCAGTCCTGGAGTTTTTCTTCATCCATCCATCTTTTTTCGCTTCTGTTTACATCCTCACGCCTGGATTTCAAGGCTCTGGGTTGTGTACATTTATGGGTTGCTGGTAGGACGCAGGACAGGTAACTCACGATGGCCGTGGCTTTGGATGCAGTGTGGGTGAGGGTGAAGAACGTCTGCAAACAGAATGGGCTCCTCATCATGTCGGTACTGGCTGTGATCATTGGATGTCTTCTGGGATTCTTCCTGAGGACACGGCGCCTCACAGAGCAGGTCAGGACCCCCACCCCCACCCCCACCCCCCCCCCCACCCCCCGACCCAGTATGACGTCATGCAGGCAGAACATGGGGTTTAGGAGAGAATCCTTTCCCTGTGCCTCTAACTCCTATGGAGCATTACACTCTATAGTGTTTCTCCTCATTTATTCTCTTATTATGCTTTGCTGCATTTTTCCCCACAGTTTCACACTGATACTAGGCCGCATATAAAGTGCTGACCTCTGGGGTTTTTGGTCATTATTTGCGTGCCCTTTAGACAGATTTCATGTACACTGTTCATTTTCTAAAAGCCTATCATTGTATATTATAATTTTACAGTAAGTATATTTACCTGTACTTAAGTAAAATGTTTCCATTTGATGCTACTTTAAACTTCTACTCCACTACATTTCAGAGAGAAATACTGTATTTTAAGCCACTGCATTTATTTGACGGCTATACTACTACTTTTTTTTTTCATAAAAGACGTGTAAGCCTTTTTGGGAATCACTTGTGTCTTGTTGGGGCTCTTTGTCGTGTTTCAGATGTCTATGAATTGCTAGCAGTTCCACCAGAGAGAGATTTAAATAATTGTTCAAGGCCCAAAAAGGTCAACTTCTCCAATATCTCACAAAAAACAAAGATTTCAGAAAAGTCCAAACAATCAACATCATGAATAATAAATTAATTCACAAATAAATCTTTGTTTTCTTCTCCCTTCCTACCCCATTTGCTATCTCACAACCCCTCATATTTATCTGGTGACCCTTTGGAGGGGTCTGACCCCTCAGTTGGGAACCACTGGACTGAATTACCTATCTGTATATAAACACCTGACCAGCTACAACAGTAAAATGCTGCTTACACATTGATGCATCAGTATTAATCTGATAATGTGTCATAATATATCAGTCACAGTAGCTATTTGTCTGCAGAACAAGAACTTTTACTTGATTTTGATATTTTAAGTACATTTTGCTTATAATAGTATCTGATTTTACTTAAGTCATTTTAGTAAATGCAAGACTTTACTTGTAAAGGAGTATTTTGGTGCTTTTACTTAAGTAAAGGATCTGAGTATTTCCTCCACCACTGTAATTGTTCATAATTTTTTCCTGCCTTCCAGGCAGCCATTGGTTTCCATTGTCATTGTCATTACAGTGTGAAAAGCTTATAGACTTTAAACTTGCTTGGGACAGGCAATATATAAATGACACATTGGCTTTTATTTTCAAAAGATACCAGTATGTTATTGCTGCATTGTAACGCAGTGCAGACTTCCCAAAATCAGTCTGCACTTACAAGCAACAATAGCATACCTTTGACAGCAAAGCAGACGTGATGTTCACTGTGATGAATTACCATTTTCAAATAAGCTTCAGTTGACTTCCATACGACAGTGATGTATAGCTGCCTGGAAGCTTAGAAAAACACAGTTTAAAAGTCTAAAACACTACAACAATATTTGAAGAGTGATTTGTTAAAAACAGGTTAAACCCTTAACAAGCAGCAACCTGCTAGAGGTCCAGTCATCACAAACTCAGAAATTCTGGTGAAAATCCCAAAGATAACACATGTACAAGTCTGACTACTGTGATGTGTCTAGAATGATGCTCAAGACATCTAGAATATTTCCATCTGATGGGATTGTGCAACTATAAGAAACATTCAATCTTTGGGTTTGAATATTTCACTTATAGTGCAAACATCATACAGCTTCAAAAAGTTGGAACAAGCAGATACAGAATACATATGATAGTGTCAGACAGTGTGGAACATGATTATTCGTTCCAACCTCAAAGGATAGGTTCACGATTTTTCAAGTCTGTCTTAAAACCAAACTCATCATACCATTAAGAGATCCCTTACTAATGCACGTCCAGTGTAAGTGATGGGGGACAAAATCCACAGCCCTCATTCCGTGCAAAAATATATTTCAAAATGTATCTGAAGTTAATATGATGCTTCAGCAAGCTGAGTTAGACAAATCATGCAAGTATCTTCCAAAGTTACAGCCTTTTTAGTACAAAATGACCTCTTTGTGTTACTATTCCTCCATCGCAGCTCAACAAGTAAACACTGTGGGTGGAAACAAAGAGAGGGAATTTCGTACTAAAAAGATTGTGGAAGATGGCCTATTCATTTGATTACCTGAGACTGTTGAAGCTTCATATTAACTTCAGATAAACTTTAAAATGTATTTTTGCTCAGAACGAGGACTGGGGATTTGTCCCCATCACTTCTATGGGAAGAATGTTTGCAGGGGCGTGTCCAGGGAGTGGCCTCAGGTGGCCAATCAGATTTCAGGGGTGGCTATCTGCCTGGTCAGAGGCGGGACCTTGATTCGAACCAACTGTTCAAACCTGCACATGCACACATAAATAGACTTACCAATCACAATCACTCGCTCGTACTTCATGCCACCCCTGCATAAGTCAGTGCCCCATTTGTATGGGACCACCCAAGTCAAAAAAGTCCAGACACACCACTGCATGTTAGGAAGGGATCTCTTAATGGCCTGAACAGGAGTAATGATTATAGCAAGTTAAAACAGTTTCAATCTACATATGGGAATGTGAGTATTGTTTTAAGACAGCCTTGAAAAATGTGAACCTATCCTTTAAAGCTACATAGGAGAAACAAAGGGGAGAGACTGTATGGTAAGAGTTTTTTATAACATTGCAAAGTTTCCAACTTAGGGGCTTCACAAAAATTAAAAATTAGACTGGCTGTATCCTTCAAACTGTTCACCCTTCATTTACAAAAAATGTCAAATGATACACTTCCAAGGGTCAAATATTTTCTCTCTTTGGCTCAGTGGGCCAAAGACATGACATGTCTCTGACATGTCAGCAAAACTTTTCAATTGGTGAGCAGTGTTCCATTGTTTCATTCACCTCCTGACCTTTGAACTCAGTTGGAATACACAAGCTGAAATTGGCTCCAGTTGGTGTTTCAGGCAGTGAAGTGGTGTGTGTGTGTGTGTGTGTGTGTGTGTGTGTAGTCATTGTTAGTGGGTTTGATCTGTTGGAATATGCATAGAATACATCAATGCACAAATCCAGGCTACAAACAAACCCACAAGCTTCCAGTAAATACACTCAAGTCAATACATGTCACAGCTTCAGCAAGCAAGGAGCTTTATTGTGGGGGTGGGGGGTGGAGTGGGGGGCGGCGGCCTTTTCTTTCCCATCACCCCTCTGACTAACGCTCTGTCATATTCTCAAATAGGCCTTAAAATAGCCCGTGGCTCCTTTACTCTCACAATAGGGGATTACAATCCAATCAAACAAATGCTTTCTCTAATTGTACATCAAATAAGAGTGCCTGTCAGTGTGACACATGACGAGGTACACAGACCATATATGGAGACCCAGATCCCTCTGGGTCTGAGGGTCAAGAGCGAAGATTAGTAAAGTGCGATAAGATGAAACTAGACTTATTTCTGAGGAGATTTGGATTGGACCAAATTGAAAGAGAATGTTTGTTAAAAAACTATGCAACTTACATAAACATGCTGAACAGTTTCCACATAAGAACACACTGAGTAGAAATGTATGGATGAATCTATGACATAAGTCTGGATTATAGTATTAGGAGTGTCTGCAGAATCACACCATCAGCTGCAAACTTCCCTGTCAGAAGGACGAAGAATGTGAAAAATAACAGAAAATATCAGTATGAGGCTATATTTAACTGATATTAGTGTGATTGATGTAATGTACAGCATTTTTACATTATTTGGTCTAAATAAAACCATACATGTATTTAATAAAGCCATGTAGGCATGAAGACATTTATTATTTAATAGTCAGACATCAGTGTGTAGTGTGTGTAGGATGGAGTACTTATCATCGCTGCTAAAAATGTGAGTGCACACACATTTTAGTCACATGCACAATATAAACACATTAAGAAAGTGTGTTAACATCAGAGGTGTGGCTCCTTTTAGTTTTATTGATAGCTGTCATTTACACTGGGGACGCTGGAGACATGTCCCCACCACTTTTCGAAATGACTGATTTTGTCCCCATCATTTTTTTAAAGCATCATTTGTTACAAAATGATACAAAATCTGAAAGTAGCTTGCACCAAGAAATGTTCACTAACGTTATACAATTTTTTTTCCTGACCCGCCGTAATTATCTACTCTGACCTCATTACATCGCCTAAAATCACAAAAAAAAATGTTTTCAACATATTATGTTGAAAACATTTTTTTTCATCTGAGCCCTTATGTCCCCGCCACTTTTCAACACAAAGTGACAGCCTTGGTGGCAGCTGGAAACAGACACAGCTAAAATCAGTTGTCTTTATTAAACAGTATTGCTGCCTACACACACACACACACACACAGAGAGAGAGAGAGAGGACAGTGATTGATTTAGTAGGCTGTGACACAAAGTCAGATTACAGATGGACATTTAACATGTAACATACAGTCATACAGTCAGTGGCCACTTTATAAATTACATCTGTACAATCTATTGCAATTCAATACAACAGCTCAGCCATAAATTTCACCTTTAAAAGTTTCTAATGTTCTGTTTTTGGTGACATTGTCGAAAATGTGTAAATTCAATACTTGAATGTGTATTATTAGGGTCATAGTGAAAGGTGGTGTTTCTAATTGTTTTGTTCTTGCCACTTATATACAATGAGGGGGGCAACATATTAGAAATATGAATTCAGTGCAGTCCAGCACAACACATCACTAACCTCAATGCTAAAACATATAATTGAATTAACATCTCTATGACAGTGTCAACAGAAACTGAACATTATAGGCATCGTAAAAGTAGACTTTATGGCAGAACAGTTTTATTGGATTGCATTAGACTGTACAGGTGTACCTAATAAAGTAGACACAGAGTATTATGCATTTATTTTTCTGTGTGTGCATAAAAAATATACATTGTTGTAAAGTACTCAAGTGTTACTGCTTAAAGAGATTACAACCACTTTAAAAACCAAAGTCGTATTTCTTTATTTCTTTACCTTAGTAGCTACTCCTCCCACAGAAAAGACTTTATGTACAGCAGACTCTGCATCACCCTCTCAACCCTTCCAAAATTACAATGTCTGTAAAAGAAAAATGACTAAAAGACTGAAAAGAGACTGTAAAACTAAACAAAAGTCCAAACTTATAGAAGAGAACCTAAAAAACAAAACGTAAGATGTTTTCCATCAAAAAGTCCATCAATTTTGTCCTTCAGCAGCCAGAATAGATTTGTTTGTGCTGTTTGGGCACTATCATTTGAACATGAGACAGGCAGGCATTAGCAAACCCATACAACCCCACACTGCAGATGCTCTGAAAGCAGTAATAGTGCTGAAGATTATTTCGGTCTGGAATACTTTTGATATGCTTTTCAAAGGGAGAGAAAGTCACAAAGAAAGTTGAGTTCACTCAGTGTTCTAATAAAATATTATTAATAAATCAAGGCAATGCTTTGGATTTGGCTCAAGCTGTCTTTGTATAAGAAGGAAGGCAAGGTATGTGTAGGTGTGAGACAGCGTTATTGAAGGTAAATAGGAAAATCTAATTAGCTTCAGACCAGAGCGCAGACATTGACTACATGTATGTGTTTCTGTCATGGGAGCTTGAACCTTGGTACTTCTGGTGTACAATGACATCCTGTCACCCACCAGCTGAACCTAGGGATCCTGCTGTGACCTGTGGAGTAACTTAAATGACTTGGAGATGTCAGTTATTGTACACTGAGTTGTAGGTTTGAGACCGGAGAGAGACCTGAAACATGGACTAATTGTCTAAATGAATTCAGCTTGACATGGCCACCCTCCACCTGCAGGCCGTCCATTGGTTGCGTTGGTAGTTTACTGTTGAACTACACCGATCAACTATAACATTATGACCACTGACTGGTCATAATGGAGGAACATTAATTATCTCATTACAATGGCACTTGTCAGATATATATACAGTATATATATATATATATATTCAATTCAATTCAGTTTTATTTATATAGCGCCATATCACAACAAAGTTATCTCAGGGCACTTTTTCGAATAGAGCAAGTCTAGACCGACTCTTTATATTTACAGAGACCCAACAGTTCCCACCATGAGCAAGCACTATGCGACAGTGGCAAGGAAAAACTCCCTTTTAACAGGTAGAAACCTCGAGCAGAACCAGGCTCAAGGTGGGCGGTCATCTGCCTCGACCGGTTGGGTTGAAGGGGGGGGGGGGAGCAGGAGGAAAGAGAACATACAGCAGCACAATACAGTTCCACATAGGGATGTAAGGCAATAGCTATGGTAATGGCATTGATGTTAACACCAACAGAAACAACACTAAGAGAAACATTATAATAGCAATACTAATAACAAGAGCAACAACAGCAATAGCAGCAGCGGGTGCAGAGCAGGAGCACGGGGGCAGCAGGCGGCAGCAACCATAGATCCAGACTCCACAGCTCCGGAGGCAGAAATATATATATATATATATATATATATATATATATATATATATGTATGTATGTGTGTGTTTGTATATATGTATATACTGTATATACATATATATACACATATAAACACAGTATACGTATATACTATATGTGTGTGTATATATATACACTATATATACAGTCAAGCCCAAAATTATTCATACCTCTGGCAAATTTTGACTTAAAGTTACTTTTATTCAACCAGCAAGTTTTTTCTTGATTGGAAATGACACAGGCGTCTCCCAGAAGATTATAAGACAATGTACAAGAGGCATCATTGTGGAAAAAAATATTTCTCAGCTTTTATTTACATTTGAACAAAAAGTGGCATGTCCAAAATTATTCATACCCTTTGCAAACTGTCACAATCTATGGGAAAATCCAAAGTTCTATACCATTCCAAATAGTCCAAGCTGTTCTAAAGCATCCTAATTACCCTGATTCATTGGGAACAGCTCTTTTAATCAACTCAACAGGTGAAAAACAGCAGCTCTCTGCAGTTGGTTTGTGGACAGTCATGGCTAAGACAAAAGAGCTCACTGACGACCTGCGGCTGCGCATTGTGGCTGCTCACAAGTCAGGAAAGGGCTATAAGGCCATATCAAAATGTTTTCAAGTTCCAGTGGCTACAGTGCAAAGTATTATTAAAAAATACAAGACGTTCCACACTGTGGAAAATCTCAGATCACTGTGGAAAATCTCAGTGTCACTTTTGACACCTGTGCTGGCCAGGAGGATAGTGAGAGAGGTGAAAAAGAATCCAAGGATCACCGCCAAGGCCATCCTGGTGAATCTGGGCTCTGCTGGTGGCAACGTCTCAAGGCAGACAGTCCAACGGACACTCCACACTGCTGGGTTCCATGGACGCAAACCAAGGAGGACGCCTCTTCTCCAAATAAGGCACACAAAAGCCCGCTTGGCCTTTGCAAATGCTCATCTGGACAAAGAAGAAGACTTCTGGTCTTCTGTTTTATGGTCAGATGAAACAAAAATTGAATTGTTTGGCCACAATGATGTATCCTTCATTTGGCGTCAAAAAGGAGAAGCCTTCAACCCTGAGAACACCATCCACACTGTCAAACATGGTGGTGGGAACCTAATGCTTTGGGGGTGTTTTTCAGCCAATGGACCAGGGAACCTAATCACAGTAAACGGCACCATGAAAAAAGAGCAATACATCAAGATTCTCAACAACAACATCAGGCAGTCTGCAGAGAAACTTGGCCTTGGGCACCAGTGGACATTTCAGCACGACAACGACCCAAAACACACAGCAAAAGTGGTGAAGAAATGGTTAGCGGACAAAAACATTAACGTTTTGCAGTGGCCCAGCCAGAGTCCTGACTTGAATCCAATTGAGAATCTGTGGAGGGAGCTAAAGATCAGGGTGATGGCAAAGAGACCCTCCAACCTGAAAGAGTTGGAGCTCATCGCTAAAGATGAATGGGCAAAAATACCAGTGGAGACATGCAAAAAGCTGGTCATCAATTATAGGAAGCGTTTGGTTGCTGTAATAGCCAATAAAGGCTTTTCTCTTGATTATTGAGAAAGGTATGAATAATTTTGGACATGCCACTTTTTGTTCAAATGTAAATAAAAGCTGACAAATATTTTTTTCCACAATGATGCCTCTTGTACATCGTCTTATAATCTTCTGGGAGACACCTGTCTCATTTCCAATCAAGAAAAACTTGCTGGTTGAATAAAAGTAACTTTAAGTCAAAATTTGCCAGAGGTATGAATAATTTTGGGCTTGACTGTATATACTGTAAATACATATATACACATATAAATGTGTATATATGTATATATATGTATATACAGTATATACACACATATATATATATATATATATATATATATATATATACACACATACATAATGTATATATACAGTATATATATATACTGTATATATTGTATATATATCTGACAGGTGCCATTGTAATGAGATAATCAATGTTCCTCTATTATGACCAGTCAGTGGTCATAATGTTATGGCTGATCGGTGTAGTTCAACTCAGACTTCCACTCTGCAGCTCTGAGGTGTTTTATGTGTCAGCAGAAACCACAGTTCATCCCATTATTATCATCATCATTTTTCCTGTCAGATATGCTGTTATTGTCATCCTTGTGTGACCTTGGAAATGTTCGGAAATGTAGTTTGACAAAATAAATGGGACTCAATGTCCACTGGCCTTTTTTCTGAGCTTTTAACCGCATCTGACACTTTTCACCAGCCGATGCAGTCTGCTCCATGGGCAGCACTAGAGTGGGGCTAGACGGGCCTACAGTCCCTCCAAAAGTTACAATAGCTCCACCGTAGTGGCACCAAGAAATAACAAGACATTTGACATTGAAAATCCTGTCCAAAAGTGCCAATAATTGCAATCGCAATCTTCTATGTGCTGCAATCACCTTGGTGAGTTCACGTTGCTCACTTCAGGTGAGATATATTTACTTTACTAGACTCTCCTGATCAAGCAAGAAGAAGAGAAACTACTGAAAATGAGAAAGTAGAGGCAGGCATCAAGAGAGAATTAGAACAGCAGGTTGAGACCACCTGTAACAGACTGCAGATGCACTCAGCGCTGTTAGCTCTGTTAGCAGGAAGGAGCCCTGTGACCAGCCTTGAAAATGTAACCGCCGCAAAAACTCCACAACCAGCAACAGCTTCATTCAGAGCTTGTATGAGCAGTACTCATGGCTGGAATATTCTGTCACTAAAGATGCTATTTTTTTCTAACCCCACCAATCAATAATTAAGCCCCTGCAAGGAAACATCTCTGGCACTGCCTATGGTTTGCTCAGTCATGGAGTTGGAGAGCCATTATTTTGGCAAATTGTTGGAAATAAATATGAATTGCAAATTGTACAATGGAGGATTATTATATAATATACTTATTATATATTAATATTAGTGGTAGCTAGTTGCAGTAGTTGTTTTGTTGTTGGCAGAAATCAGAGGAAACTCTTGTCAAAGCACTACGTATTACTACTGCTTTTGTAATAAAAGCATCTATTGTACCCGTGTGATTGTTCTGTGAGTGTAGCCTCCACCTGAAACACAATGCTGATTGTTCCTGAAACTTGCATTGACTCAAAAGTCAAATGTAACCGAATATGTGAAACATTCATCTCTCTTTGTGGAAGTATGAAGTCTGTCAGACATTTATAACACAGCAGCATCAGTATTAGTGGTTTGACTTACACTAGCCTACCACTGTCTTACCAGTGAAAACAATCAAAGTTTTTAAAGCCCAACTGTGTAACTTTTGAAAAAATAGCACATTCTTCCTCTTACAAATGAAACATTTAAATTATAAGCAATGAAATGCACCACTGCTTATTTCAATACACTCAGGGGTTTTACTGCTACAGCCTTACTTGGTCTGGTATGACCAGTAGCTTATGGTGGATGATGTTAGCAGACTTTAGATAGATATTTCTTTGTAACTGACATTACTGAGTCAGTTCATTTCTCTCCGCAGGTACTTATGCTGTCACACTCTGTCTTAGCATTCACCATTATGCTGTAATTGTCACTTGTGGCCACAATGGCTGCTGTTCAGCGAAAGATACAGGCTCACTTTAAGGGGCATGTGTCAAATTTTCAGGTTTATATAATAACTCATGACAGAAAGCTCCCTAAATCCATTCGATATGTTCGACATCAGCAACTCCTATATAACACGCACTTTTACAGAGAAAAGAAAATGTCACCCTTCCTCAAATCCACAAGTATTTTTCTGTTTATGTGTTTAAAGTCTATGTAAAGTTTGTTAACATTAGCTAACATTAGCACCATAAGCTGAGTGTACTGAATTGAGCAAGAAGGAAGGGGTGTTTAATTGTCACTTGGCTGGTAAAACCTAACTGTAGCTGCCTCGTTGACTGGTCCTTTGAATCAGCTGCGCTTGCCCCATGTACCACAAACAACACACTTACACACACACATGCAGGCAAATGCACAGTGACCCATACGCATGAGTGCAAGATGAGCAGAGCGGAGACAAACATTCTCTGCTGGCTGTATGTGAGTGCTGATCCTGCTCTTATACAGCAAACTAAGCTCTCTCTGCTTAATGCCCAACAGAAAAGCTCTTTAGCTGTCATTATGCACCCGCCTCGCCCTGCAGCCCCTCAATCCACTGTCCTCCCATCTCCCCTGACATCCCTAACCTCAGTCTCACTCCCATCAGCTCTATACAATACACAACTTTTATTAATCAGCACATAGATACTGTACTGGTGTCTTAGCCTAACAGCCATGGCGGTTTCCTCTTGCCCATCCCACCTCAGTAGTAGTAAATGACTATAGGGTTACACAGCTATGTCTTACTTAATCCAAGATTTTATCGTAGAAATAAGATATAAGATAGATATAATATGATATTACTGCTGTCTTTGTAACAGTTGCAGGCTTCCAGTCTGACAAAAGATGATACCCTATTATCACATTTAGATATAAAGCCTAAATTACATCAAGTGTGAGTTTTCAGTCTGTGATGGAAGATGTGTAGAGTTTCTGCTGTTCTGATGTCAATAAGGAGCTCGTTCCACCATTGTGGAGCCAGGACTGATTTTGTTGAGCGGTAGCTGGGCCCCCCTTGTAGTGAGGGAGTAGCAAGTTGATTGGCAGTATAGCAGAACATACTGGACGGGCTAGGGTGAATGGTTTGATCGTGTCCTGGATGTAGGATGGGCCTGAGCAATTTGCAGCAAGCAATAGGTAAGTACCAGTGTCTTGTTGAGTGACTTGGTGTAAAGACAGAACAGGAGGGGACCCACAACAGAACCCTGAGGGACCCCTGTAGTGAGGCTACAAGGTTCAGACACAGATTCTCACCAAGTTACCCTGTAAGTGCAGTCCTCGAGGTAGGACGTGAACAGAGAGAGTGCAGAGACTCCCAGTTCTTGGAGGGTGGAGAGGAGGATCTGGTGATTTACTGTGTCCACGCTGCTGAAAGGTCCAGCAGGATGACAATGGATGAGAAGGAGGCTGCTCTAGCAGTCTGGAGTTTATCTGTGATGGCAAGGAGGGCAGTCTCAGTTGAGTGGCCTGCCTTGCAACCAGACTGGCGGTGGTCGAGGAGGTTGTTCAGGTGGAGATATGCAGTTTAAAGTTGAGTGAAAACAGCACGCTCAAGTGTCTCAAGAAATAAATGGAAGAAGAGGTCTGTAATTCTTTACATCAAAAGGGTTGGATGTGGGTTTCTTTAAAAAGGGGTTCACTCTAACTGCTTTTAGAGGGTTAGAAAAACAACCAGTTGTCAAAGACATACAGTAAACTTTCTCATTAGTCCTCTCCCACTGCTTTCATCATCACATATTCAGTTTGTGGAGGAGAAACACAACTGTGCACAAGGTTTACAGTCATTTTAATGAATTCTATGAGAAACTGTTAGCAAACATTTCTCCAAGGCCTACATGTGGCTCCTCTCCTCTGCTTTACACTCACCAATGTGAGACTTGCAACTCTCCATAATCAGTTCTAGAAAATACTGAAATAGTTACATGTTTTTCAATTTCTTGATGATGAGCCCTATTGTGTTTTTGTAAATTCCCAATACTTGCCCCTCACCGCATACAAATACACCCACAGTAGAGACCCACACAGTTCTGTCTCATCCATAGATTCCTTGGACTTTCGTCTCACTTCTACCTTTAGCCATGAGCAGTTATGCTGAGATGATTTGTCAGTGTGCTGAAACCTGCAATAATTTTTTGGCCACTTGGGGGCAGCGGAAACAAGCTGTACACGCAACAAATATCACCTTATATAGTTGTTATGGTTCACTTGTTAGCATGCATTTACACAACCAGCAGAGTAACATTAGAATTAATTTGGAATTGTATTTTTGTCCACCTGGTGTAAGTCCAATGTTCACTCAGCTCTGTTTTTGGTCTCTACCAACTCCTGAGGGAAATATTGGGCTCTTTAGCTGTTAAATGCTCCACTATGTTCACCAGCTAGTTGCTAACCATGTCTGTTTGTTGGGTTTTTAAAGCTTTTTTTTTCAGGAGACAGCTGCCTGCGACACCATCAGAGCAGTCAGAGTGAACCAAAACAGTGAAGGTACAGGCTGTAAAACCCAAACAATGAGCCAAAAAATTAGTTCTCTGTGGGTTTATCACTACGAGAGACCCCTTTCACATATACAGTAAGAAGTCATAGAATCCATGTTGTTAATATAAAATTATTGATTATAGCTGCCTTAAGGTAACATAAATAACCTGGGGCAATACTTGTCTGAAATATTTTACAGGTGGTCATGCTACCCTGTCTCTTAGAAATTACATTTATATACTATTAATTTGTTTTGTCAAGTAAGCTTGAGGAAAACGTAATATCTCAATGGATTATGATGTTTAGTGGTAATGTTTCTGTACCACAAAGAAGTTGTAAAGACATGTCAGGGTAGATTGTGGGTGTTCAATCACATGGATCCTTTCACACAGAAACTGCCATACCATTGGCCACCAATGCTGCACCATGAGTCTTTTGTGTGTCCATTATGCCACTAAATAATTTTTTAAGGTCACAAAAACACAAAAGTGCAGATGGAGTGTATAGAGACACTGAAATAATTACAAATGATCCACCCGTCTTCACTTATATATTGCCTTGACTGTTGAAGAGTGACTGTTAGATCAGTTTAATTGCCATTTATGCTGTTGAAAATTCCAGGAAAATGCTTAAATTGCAAGGTTCAATGTGGTAAAGAAATCTTCATTAATTATTAGTCATTGATGATAAAAACCCACATCTTAATCTTCATCAATAGAAGGCAGAAACATATCAATATATAAACAAAAAAATGAGCCCACACTATTCATACCTTTGCTTTGATGTGGCACATTCAGTCACTGAGTATGTAAATCAACCCAGTCTCCCTCTTTCCTGTGAACTGTGCAGGATCACCAAACACTGACTCCTGTGGCAGAAATCCTAAACCACACTGTGGCCACAGAGATGACTTGGGAAGAAAGAAGCTTTTTCAAACTCTTGATACACTGCCAAGTTCATTTTGACAGAATGGCGATATGAGGTCTGGCAGGAAGGGATTGGACGGCAGAGCTGATAGAGAACAGCTGTCCACTGCTGCTCTGGATGGAGGCCAGTGTTAAGCCCAGTGGACACTGAAACAAATACACAAAAAGCCTGTGAGATCTGAAGACTTCTGCCCAAACTGTCACCCAACCCTCTTGGGCCTTGGAAACACCACTGGAGCTTTATCTGTGATATTTTATGGCTGCTCTCCAATTCATTTCAAATTAGATTTACCTGTCTGTGTTTAGCTGTGACTCTCTGACTCCCTTTTCTATCTATCTATCTATCTATCTATCTATCTATCTATCTATCTATCTATCTATCTATCTATCTATCTATCTATCTATCTATCTATCTATCTATCTATCTATCCTTCTTCTACCTCCTTTGGCAAGTTATACAAATTGTCATTTACTAAAAAACACTGCAAGTCTCTGGCACAGCACACAGCCTATTGAGTAATAGAGGCCTGTTACTGGAATAAACAACAAAGTCTAGTTTTCAAAAAAGAGACTTGTTATCTTGCTTTGGGAGTGTCTCACAGTCAGTGGGAAGGGATTTCTTGCCTTAAAACAAAGTAGTAGTCAACTTAACTTTTCCTCTCCAGCTGTTGTAGGCCAAAAGATAGTACGTGAACCACGCAATAAATACCTTTTCCTTACAGGACGTCCACTCCAGAGATCCATATCAAAAATCCAAAGTTTAACCAGTTTAACCTTAAGCCAAACTGTTATAAACATATAGTCAAAATATAGTTTGTCAATGCCATTGTAATGGAATTAAGTGAATAAATATTATAAATATTCAGCTCTGTGATCTTTTAATTAATAGTTAGCAATGAACTGTTAGCAAAGCATAGATTACAGCACAACCTTAGGTTAGATTTCCCCAGTAATGAAACTGTTACTTGTTACTGTTCACTGTGTTTGATCGCAATAAAGGATACATATAGATGTCTCTGGTGTAGGAGGTGACTCATAAATCAGTGTCGGATTTCACCTGTTGATAGTAGCACCACCAGATGGACGCGTTGTACATTATCAGGTCGTATTGTATTATATTATATTAACTGTGTTTACATTCTGTCACTCACTTTGTAATATAGAGCAACGATAGGACGTGCAATCATTGCAGCTAATCAGTATTTTTATTTAAACAATGGATCAAATGACTATGTGTTAAACACACCGAGAATTATCACCCAACTCTGCAGTTCCCCTCAGCTGTACAGAGCTTTGTAGCCATTTTTGCCTCATTATTTTGGTTTTATGGCCCCCAAATTACATTTTCATTAAATCGTTTCTAGCAACAGACAGTTGTTTTCAGCAATAAAAGGTCCAATCAACTCCCTTTCTGCTACCTGCCCAGCACCAAATGGCAGACAATGTTAGCATTTAGCCAGATGTGTCCTTCAGGTGTTAGTGGAGGCTAAATCAAAGCTAAAAGGAGAGTGAATATTGTACTGACCTTTGCCAGGTGGCCAGAAACATGACTCCAAATAAATGCTAATGTTGCTCTGTGTCTGCTGGATGTGTAAATAGACAACTGTTTGCTAACACATTAGCCATATCAACTTCATAAGGAGAAAATATATCTTAGGGCTACGTTTTTCAGCTTGTTGATCCTAGTCTTTTGCACCCAAGTGGCCAAAAGAAACCTATTATTGCAACTTTAAAATCCAGAGTAATAGTGAGAATACAGGCAGCACTGGAAATGGCTTTGCTAGATCCCAAAATACTGCATGTCTAGTGTTACTGATTACTGGGCCTTTCTTCACCTTGCTTGATGTTGTCTTCACAATCAACATATCTCGCCCGATATCAGAAAACACAAGCAGCCCAAGCTGACCAATCACAGTTCTTCTGGTCTCCATGTGGTATCTTCATAGCCACCATCACCTCGATGTGTAGTTAAACATTTTAGGGTGTGCACATTAGCAACAGAGCTTATCCACATAGCCATTATAGTAATCTCTTAACACACAAGTAAATCCAGCTTCAGTCTGACTTTTGGTGACCACAGCCAAGTTCTGAAACAAAGACACATCCAAAGAAAGGCTAACTTCTATTGTGTGAAAAAACTGAAAGCATCTTTTTTATGTCGTGCTAACAATAATAATAATAATAATAATAATAGCCACACTGGGAAAAATATAGTCAGGAATCTGCGCTGCTTACTGAACTGAAATTAAGCATAAAAATTACTATAATATCAACAAAATGTTTTAAAAAAGTGACAAACTAGTTGAGGATGAGGACAGAATGAAGACTGTGGATTTTGTCCCCAATCACTTACAGTGAAAATGCTTTAAAAAGGGATCTCTTTGCAGCCAGTATTGACAGGAGGAACAATTAAAACCACCAATAGTACTTTCAGTGTACATATATGCATGTAAGGATTGTTTTAAAACACACTTGAAAAAATGTGAACCTACCCTTTAAGCATTGATCCTTACATTCACAAGAGAAATCTAACAAATAGTTAACCATGCCTGTAAAGCACGTCGGTTGAATGGCCAAAAGATGAAGGAAAATAGCCCAGTGCCTTTTTACATGCTTGAAACTAAGTGGATGTTATTTTAAACTTCCACAGAGACTTCAAGAGTTGATTCAGCCTTGCTCATTTCCTTACCAAGTCATGGTTCATTTGTAATCATGAATTTGTTGACAGAGAAAAAGAGATTCTTCGCTTTTCCTTTCCTCTTCATGATGTTGCAGTCGATGTGCTCATTTTCAGCTCCAGCAGTGCTCCAGATATTCTAACAATGCCTTGTTCCTGTTCATTTTTTTTTAAATATCAGGTTTCTTTTCACTAGCTGTCTAATACTCTTCCTGAAATGACCTGTGACCATCATTTCTTCTGCTCTCTTCCTGACAGGAGGTGAAGTACTTCCAGTTTCCCGGAGAGCTGCTGATGAGGATGCTGAAGATGTTGATTCTCCCGCTCGTCGTGTCCAGGTACTAATGTCTGTCTCCTGCACTTCATTATAACCCTCACAGCTTTAACCCATTCACCCTTTGGCTTAACACTTTTCAGTGATATATTCTCTGAGTTATGATACTGTATGTAAGTGTATTTTCATATACCGTAGATTCACAGCAGCGTGGAGTGAAAATAGTTTGCGGTGGGATAGTGAGAATTCTGATTCAAAAATGACATGCAAGAAGATATTCAGCGCAATGAAAAATACGTTGTTCGAGCATTAGGTGTTGCACACCAAGATATGTGCGCCAACTTGTATTAATGTTGTATTATGACAGTAGCAAAAATAAAAAATGACCTGGAGATGATAAAAGTATTTCAATCAATATGCAAAACAATTATTATCAGTAACAGCCACTAAAAGTAGTCTAACCATCAACCAAACTCCAGCAGCGAGTCTCGCCAAATCTCGCAGGCAGCAGGAATAATATCCACAGGCTAACCGGCTAACAAGCACTGAGTCTATGTCTGACTGGTAACATATAAAAGCATAGCAGAGTAGGTGGGATATGGTGAGAGCCTTTGTCAGTGTCAGACTTTAGAGTTCAAGCATATGACTATTTCCTAGAGGAGGTATGTACCAGTCAGACTCGGTACAAATCGAATTAGAAAAAGAACCGGTACAAAAGATTTGTTTGTTCCTTTTTTGCCAGCACTACAGCCAGATAGCTAAGGATAGAGGACGTCAAACATAATTTGTCATCATGGAAGTTTAAAAAACTACCGAAAACCATGCAGGGAAATCGACGGTATGGAGGCATTTCAATTCGCTGTTTGGGTTTGGGTCTGGTTCAGTCTCGTCATACTCGACATGGTGCTTCCTGTTCAGTGCTGGGGTTTGTTATTTATGTGACAACGTGTGAACGCAACACACAGGTGGTAAATATTCAAGTAGCCTAGCTAAGCATGGAGGATGGCAAACATAATTTGTCATTGGGGAAGTTTAAAAAACTAACAAAAACCATGCAGGGAAATCCAGCTTACATTAACTGCACTGGGCTCGGGTCGGGTTTGGATATAAAAAACAGAATGCCTGTCGGGTTCGGGTTGGGCACAGTTACTACTGTCTGACTCGGATTGGGTTCGGACAGAAATATGCGGGCTGAGCCGCACTCTAGTGTGAATGCACCCAAGACGCACTGAGAAGGCATTGACATCTGATTGTTCAGACCACGTTCTGAGGTGGTTCTTTTAGGAGTGTATACCCAAATGTGTCCTGGGCCATACTGAAGGACCGCTTACTCAACTGATGTCCTCTGCGTAAGCGGAAATACGTACTCAGTGAGGTGCCAACGGCATCATATTAAAATGCGAAACAACAAAAGATAGATTACGATTGTATCAAACATCTTGAGCGATTTGGTTTACCTGGAACATGCCAAGGAATAGACCCAGTCTGTACTGTTTTGATTTTGCCCACGCCCCAAGGTCTTTACAAACTTCTTCTTCTTTCAATTTCTGGCAGACAAAGCATGGGAAGTGCATTGCTGTCTCCTGCCAGTTAAAAACAACAACATATTTGGTCTTTGCAAATGGAAATGATGTACGTGTTTATTTGCAAATAGAGCGGGGAAGTGAGAACTGATCATAAGTGGACAGCTTCAAGTACATCAGTTGTATAGAATGCATCTGCACAGGCGTTTTGAGAGACCACTTGTGATCGGATCACCCAAGACGCATGTTATTGCCAGATGTAAACAGGGCCTGAGAGTATGAGAGTGTGCCTGAAGGAAATGTATTCAACACGTTTGTTAGACTTCAAGGATGCACATAATGCATTCTGAGTAACATTTAATGTAAACAAAACCTTTTACAAGAAAACTCCACAGGGCATCTTTAACAGTGGGGCTTTGAGCAGTTTGGCATTGGAGGTAACACGTGTATAAAGTCCCCAAACTAAGATATCGAAAAAAGTTTTGGTAGTTTGGAGTTTCTTACCAAAACGTGAGCACCATATCAAATAACCTCATAAAATAATAGCCTATAAACAGTTGTTAGGTTTTAACCAGTAACCAGTAAAAGCTGTTGAATAAAAGACACACTGAATCTAGGGGTAAATATATAATACAAAACATATTCATTGTTCTCCATTAAATGGACATTTCTTTGATAAAAGATCTTAATTTTGTCAGTACACATGTACCTTTATCAGATCTTATCATGTGTCAGACCCTGGATCCTCAGCCCCTAGCAGAAAATATGAATGGCTAACACTTGATCCTGACTTTCTATTAAGGCTTGTGTAGACATATTGAATAGTGACACTGAGTTATACTCATAAATATAATAATTTACTAATGAAAGCCCAGTGCTTCTTAGGATTGTGCTGATAATCAAGGAGGGAACTGGAGCTCACAGGTCATCTGTTTTGTAATTGAAATGCAAATTAGCTGATGTTTTGATGCAAAACCCTCTTCATCAGAGTTGCTGCTGTGAGGAAATTTTATTTGCACATTCACTAAAGAAAGTCTTGATGTTCTGTGTGCTCCAGTTTTCACCTCTATAAATGACATGTTAAATTCAGAGTAAAATATCTCTTGTACAAGTCTAAAAAAGGAGTCAAAAACAACAGCAGGCCCACTTACTAAGGTTTATAGCACTGGTTATAAATATAATAATAATAAACACTAATAAATCATGTAACACATCATTAGCAATGAGAGTACCAACTTTCAGGAATTTGTATACACTGAACTCAGATCAGCTCATCTTGGTGACCTTAAATTATCTGATATGGTTCTCTCTCTTTTATACTTTAACTATGTATGTTGTGTTGGATACAAATACAAATAGCACAGCTGCTATGAGTAACGACTGTATTCATCACTGTGTGTGTGTGTGTGTGTGTGTGTGTGTGTGTGTGTGTGTGTGTGTGTGTGTGTGTGTGTGTGTGTGTGTGTGTGTGTGTGTGTGTGCGCGCGTGCACACGTTGCATTCTGTCCCTGACTGAAAGCAGTGGGGGATTAAGTATTGAGCCTTACATTCACAAGAGAAATCCAACAAACACCACTAACACTGATGTGATGCCAGCTTGGCTGTGATTAAAACTGTAGTCTATGTGTTTGCGGGTAGATCCTCTGGTGGTTACTGGTTATTGATGTATAAATTTAACATGCAGAGTCTCAAAACATTATAATTTATCTTCAACACATAGATTGAAGGATTACATACTCCTGTATAGGTTAAGAATGATGTCCAAGGTCTTACCCTCATAAAACCCTTTCTAAAAGCAATGGCTTCACTGAAATCCTCTGTTACCAAGCTGCTGAAAAGTTGACATTTTAAAGATACATGGTTTTACACCTCACAACATTATCAACATATGGTGATTGTCAAAGTGGGGAGCATGGGAAATGATTAATTACTAACTTTTGCATTTGCATTGACACATTCCTTATAACATAGTTCAACATGGAGAATGAAAATATTCCTTCCTAAACTGCCAAAGCACCAATTATCAGTCTAACTTGGATGTTTCCTCTTCCAGTTTGATGTCAGGACTTGCAGCCCTCGACGCCAAGTGTTCCAGTCGGCTTGGTCTGATCACAGTGTCTTATTACCTGTGGACCACCTTTGTGGCCGTGATAGTGGGGATCATCATGGTCTCCATCATCCACCCAGGCGGTGCAGCCCAGAAAGAGGACTCCGAGGACAGTGGCAAGCCTATCATGAGCTCAGCTGATGCTCTGCTGGACCTCATCCGGTAAGTCCACCGTAACATCCATCTGACTGTACATTTGCACACCGTAAACTAACTGATTCCTAGCTCATGATTCTAACATATGTGAGCGAGTTTGACAGACTGAAATAATACAAGTGGAGCACATGCTGTTCAATTGTCTGGTGTCAAGTAAACCTCTTCACAGCCTCAAGTGGCAGCAGAAGAAGCCTGTATCATGTCAAGTCAGTGACTTCTGGAAAGGCATTGTTAGTTGGTCTGTAATTTCACATTAGAGAGAGGATGATTAGCAGAGAACAAACAGGGCTTGGGAGGGGTACAGGATTTGTGTTGTCGGGGTTTACAGGTGATGTATGGATCTGAATTCTGAAGAGCGGGACATACAGGAAGGAAGTCTGCTGTATTACTTCGAGGATAAAGTTGTAATACAATGAGAGATAAATTGAAATAATCTGGGGTGAAAGTCTTAATGTTTCAAAAATGACTAAAATATAGAATTGTGTGTGTATATGAGTAAAGAGGTGAGAGCGGTTTGTCTAATTATGTCTCCAAATGAGGGCTGAGGAGGATTTGAAGATATATTTCAGTACAGGGTTCACCATTATTGTGAATTAGTTAGGCACATTAGCACCACTTTATTATTAAAGAAAGAATGAATGGTCAAAATCAAAGCAGCAGAGGCCAAGTTATCCTGAAGTCCCTAGTTTGGGTCAAGATCCAAAAATGCTGGATGCTACACTTCCCATAATGCAACTCAGTAGGATCATTCATTAAATCCTCGCTGCCTGTTAAATGACCATGTCTTTCCAACTCTATGCCCCTAGTTTATAATGCAGGTTTCCTGTTAAGAATCTGTGGTCTCTAAGCCTAAGCTGAGATAACTAATGACATTGTTAGAGTTATTTTCTCAGACCAGTCAGTTCCCTGCAGAGCCACAGAGGACATTATACAACTGTATCCACAGGCTGAGTAGTGCTCCTCATGACGAGTAAACTAAACCTCATGTGAGTTCCCTTTAAGGGCATTGCATGATTGGGCTTGATCAACCCCAGTATTTTCACCCCAACCTCCAACAAATGAACACAAATTAGATGTCGTTGAATTTCTCGCCCTAATACATGTGACATTTACAGCACGTCCAACATGTTATATCCAGTATGTAAGAACAGAATGACGACAGAAATATTTCCATGGGAACATGCTGTTGTTATGTCTCGTCGGTTGTGTTAAGTTCATGTCTGTCATATTTCTGTTTCCTGTTCTGGCGTGTCTGTTTTATTTTGAAAAGTCTAACCTTCCCTCTCGTTTCAGGTTCCTTTACTTCCAGTCCTTGTGTGTTTCCCGCCTGTGTGATTGTCTGCCCGCCCCGATTGTTTCCACCTGTTCCCCATTACCTCTTGTGTATATATTGTCAGTGTCTCCCTGGTCTTGTTGCCAGATCGTTGCCATTCCCATGGTTTGTCACGTCGCGCTCTAAAAGAACCTTTTTTGTAAAGAACTTACATTTTCCTCAGTAAACAGTTAAAAGCCTGTCTGTCTCCTGCGTCCTGCATTTGGGTCCTTCCTGCCTTGCCTGGAAGCGTAACAGTACGATCTGGCCAGACATGGACCCAGCGGACGGAAGCTCAGTCAGATCAACTCTGGCAGCCCAGGGATCTAGGATACAGCAACACGAGACTCAGCTGAACGCCATTGGACGCGGAGTATCTGAAATCGCTGAGCGACAGAATGAACTACAGTCATCCGTCGCGAATCAAGTAAGCTGTCTGGCTGCACAGCTGCAGCTCGTCTTGGGCCGCCTGGAGGGTCTTGCTTCACCCCAGCCCGTACCACCAGCGCCTGTCCAATTGCTAACTCCGACATCCCGACCAGAAGTCGTCCCACGCCCCGTCCAACTAGCCCATCCAGAGAAGTATTCTGGAAATTCGGGTGAGTGCCGATCCTTCCTAGTACAATGCGAACTGCACTTCAAGAATGACCCTGCTGCCTTTCGCTCAGAGCACTCCAAAGTGGCATTTATGATTTCTCACCTGACCGGGCGGGCGGCGGCGTGGGCCACAGCAGAGTGGTCTCGCGGATCCGCCATTTGTCAAGATATAGAGGTTTTTTCACAGACTTTATCTAAATTATTTGACCATTCTTCCCCGGCTCGAGAGGCCTCTAGAGCGCTACTGAGGTTGAGGCAGAACTCCAGGCGGGTAATTGATTACGCCATTGAGTTCTGCACCCTTGCCGCTGACAGCGGTTGGAACTCATCAGCCATGAAAGATGCATTTATTAACGGACTCAACGAAGAAATCAAGGACCAGATAGCCCCCCTTGAGATCCCGGAAGAATTCGAGGGTCTGGTGGACATAGCCGTCCGCATCGACAACCGACTCCAGGAAAGGGAGGCGGAACGTCGTCGGTCCAGCCGAAGGCCATCCGGGGTTCAGGGAACACCGTGGGGGGCCCAGAAGTTCCACCGGTTCACAAGATCCACGACTGCAGGCACGTAGGATCGGGTGCCATCTACAGGACGGGAGGAGCCCATGCAGCTGGGACGCACTAAGCTAGCCCCCGAAGAGCGACAACGCCGTTTTAAGGAGGGGGTTTGCTTCTATTGCGGGCAGTCTGGGCACCAGGTGATTTCCTGCCCGTTAAAAGAGGAGGCTCACCAGGAATGAGGAGGATACTGGTGAGCCAATTTCAGAACAGAACCTTTCCTCCACGAAATCTGACTGCAGTAACCCTGTACATTGATGGTAACACTATTCCATTACAGGCACTTATAGACTCTGGGGCTGGCGAGAGTTTAATGGACAAGGAATTAGCCAAGAGTATAGGCCTGGGGACTCAAACTCTCAGTCAGCCTGTTTGTGCTAGATCTTTGATGGGGGGCTGCTTAGCAGAGTAACTCATCAGACTCAACCTGTCAAACTAATTATAGACTCATGTCATAGTGAAACCATTCAATTTCATCTTTTCGAGTGTGCTCAACATCCTCTGATTTTGGGCTTCCCATGGCTGAAACGACATAACCCTCATATAGTTTGGGCCACAGGGAAGATAAAGGAGTGGGATCCTGCCTGTCACGTCTCTTGTCTTGTTGTGTCTCCTTCTGTCCCCAGGTCATCAGAGCCAGCAGGAATTACCTCACCGGATCTAGTCCTGAGGGATTATCCGGATTTATCCAAAGTTCCCCGATGCTACCATGATTTGCGTGAGGTCTTCAATAAAGCCAAGGCCACAGCTCTGCCCCCTCATCGTCCATGGGATTGTGCCATAGACCTCCTACCAGGGGCTCCCATCCCCAAGGCCCGGCTCTCTGCCATCTCCGGCCCGGAGAGGAAGGCCATGGAGGAGTACATTGAGGCATCGCTGAGGTCCGGCATCATCCGTCCTTCTTCCTCGCCGGCCGGAGCCGGTTTCTTCTTTGTTGGGAAAAAGGATGGATCGCTCCGGCCGTGTATCGACTACAGCGCCTTAAATGACATCACGGTCAAGAACAGGTACCCACTTCCACTTATCTCCTCCGCCTTCGAGCTGCTCCAGCAGGCTCGAATCTTCACCAAGCTGGACCTGCGGAACGCTTACCACCTGGTGAGGATTAGGGAGGGGGATGAGTGGAAGACGGGGTTCAACACCCCCACAGGTCACTATGAATATCTGGTGATGCCTTTTGGTCTTACAAATGCACCCGCCGTCTTCCAGTCATTTGTAAATGAAATACTTCGTGAATACCTCAATGACTTTGTCTTTGTGTATTTAGATGACATACTCATCTTCTCTCCCGATCCCGTGATCCATCAGCGTCATGTCCGCCAGGTCCTGGCTCGCCTGCTGGAGAATCAGCTGTATGTGAAGGCGGAGAAGTGCGAGTTCCATGCCTCCTCAGTCTCCTTTCTGGGATTCATTATTGCGGAGAACCATGTCAGGATGGACCCGGAGAAGGTTAGTGCGGTCACCAACTGGGGTCCGCTCACATCACGGAAAAAAATCCAACAGTTCTTAGGGTTTGCAAACTTCTATAGAAAATTCATTAGGAACTTTAGCGCCGTGGCGGCGCCGCTCCACGCACTAACCTCTCCCCAGGTTCCGTTTCAGTGGGGTCCACAGGCTGAGGAGTCCTTCCAACGGTTAAAGACACTTTTTACCACGGCTCCTGTCTTGACCATACCGGACACGAAGCGACAGTTCCTGGTGGAAGTGGACGCTTCAAACGAGGGTGTCGTGGCTGTCCTGTCGCAGCGCTCGGCCACTGACAACCGTATTCACCCATGTGCCTTTCTCTCCCGTAAACTGTCACCAGCGGAGCGCAATTACGACGTCGGGAACCGGGAATTGCTGGCCGTTAAGGTGGCATTGGAGGAGTGGCGTCATTGGTTGGAGGGGGCAGAGCAGCCGTTCATCGTCTGGACGGACCATAAGAACTTGGAATATCTTAAAAAAGCAAAGAGGCTCAACTCACGTCAAGCAAGGTGGGCACTTTTTTTTAGCCAGTTCCGGTTCACCCTCTCATACAGGCCGGGATCGCAGAACACCAAACCGGATGTTCTGTCCCGTCTGCATGAACCGGAACCAACTGCTAAGGAACCTGAACCTATCCTACCACCTGACCGTGTGGTAGGATCGGTAACTTGGCAGATAGAAAAAGATGTGCAGAGGGCGTGCAGTGGTGTACCCACTCCTGAGGGTTGTCCCCCCAACCAGTTGTATGTACCGGAAGGGTGGCGATCTCAGGTTATCCACTGGGCACATACCTCGCGGCTCACATGCCACCCTGGAACTAGTAGAACCACTTTTGTGGTTCGGCAAAGGTTCTGGTGGTCGTCCCTCGCCAGGGCTGTGGCTGAATACGTGGCTGCCTGCTCTGTCTGCGCCCAGAGTAAGGCGTCGAGGCAGGCCCGGGTCGGGCTTTTGCAGCCCTTACCAGTACCGCATCGGCCTTGGTCGCACATTTCTGTAGACTTTGTCACGGGTCTGCCTCCGTCTGGAGGACACACGACAGTGTTGACGGTGGTAGACAGGTTCTCCAAGATGACTCACTTCATCCCATTGCCTAAATTGCCCACAGCAAAAGAAACGGCGGAGATTATGATTAATCAGGTCATTCGCATTCATGGTCTTCCTGCAGACATTGTATCAGATGAGGTCCCCAGTTTAGTTCCATGTTTTGGAAAGAATTTTGTCATCTCCTAGGTGCCACCGTTAGCCTGTCGTCTGGTTATCACCCAGAGTCCAATGGCCAGACAGAGCACCTCAATCAAGAACTGGAGACCGGCTTGAGATGTCTGGTGGCTCAGAACCAGACGTCATGGAGTAAACATCTTACCTGGGTGGAGTACGCCCATAATACGCTCCCTTCTGCACCCACCGGTCTCTCGCCGTTCCAGGCAGCCCATGGGTACCAACCTCCACTCTTTCCCGCTAATGAAAAGGAGGTGACGGTACCATCAGCCCACGCCCTGGTGAGGAGATGCAGGAAGATCTGGGCGGCCACTCGCCGGATACTCCTGAGGGGGCAAGCCCGCATGAAGAGAGCGGCCGATCGTCGCCGGCCGGCGCCATCGTACACCCCGGGACAGAGGGTGTGGTTATCCTCTAAAGACCTGCCTCTCCATGTGCACACCAGAAAGCTTGCTCCCAGGTTTGTGGGACCCTTCCCAGTCTCTAAAGTGATTAATCCTGTGGCCGTACGACTTAAACTCCCCAGGTCCCTCTGGGTGCATCCCACCTTCCACATAAGCAGGGTAAAACCGGTCCGTGAAAGTCCACTGATGCCACCCACCAAGCCTCCACCGCCGCCTAAGATGATAGAAGGGGGTCCCGTTTATAAGGTCAAGAGACTGCTGGCGGTGAGGAAGAGGGGCCGGGGGAGACAGTTTTTGGTAGACTGGGAGGG